>CAWUFW010018641.1:0-214069 GCA_963921515.1 Calotriton arnoldi | reverse complement strand
ATTGCATGACTGCAGGAGTAGTACATAACTAGTGCCTGGGTGATTGCATGAATGGAGGGGTATTATCTAGGGGAATATTGGAGTACATAGGAAGTGAGTGGGTGATTTTATTAATCCATGAGAACTGCCTGAGTGATTACAGAAGTAATCAAGTCCTGCCTAAGTGATTACAAGAGTGCAAAGGTAGTGCGTGGGTGATTGAAGCACTCTATAGCTAATGCATTGTGATTGCATGAGTACAGAGGTAACATCTAGAGGATTAAAAGAGTACATACGTAACGCCTGGGTGGTTGCATGACTACAGGAGTAATATCTGGGGAGTTACATAACTACATAAAAAGTGACTGGGTGATTTTATAAGAGCATGGGTACTTCTTAGATGATCGCAGAACTACTGACGTAACACCACAGTGAATAAATGAGTGCAAAGGAAGTGCCTGGGTGATTTAATAATACCATGACTACTGGCTGAGTGATTACATAAGTACAAGGCTAGTGCCTCTTCGATTGAAAGAGTACAACGTTAGTGCCTGAGTGATTATATAAGTGCATAAGTAGTGGCTACATGATTCAAAGAGTGCATGGGTAATATCTTGGTGATTGCATGAGTGCATAGCTAGTGCCTGGGTGATTGCATGAGTGCAGGGGTAATGCATTGGTGATTCCATCAGTGCATATGTTCTGTCTGGATCATTAGAAGACTGAATGGGTAGTACTTGGGTGTTTTTATAACTGCATGAGTGTTGGGGGTAGCCAAATATAAAACAGCAGACTATTACATGACTCAACCATATGTCTCTCTATATCATTAAAAGCATGCATACATATGTCTCAACCTTTTAAAATCATCATCATATCTAAAAGAAATATATATATACAATATTTCTAAAATATAGTGAAACCTCAAAACAGAGACATGTAATAGGTCTGCCTGAGTGATTGCAAAACTCCATGGGTAGTGCTTGGGTGATTGTATGATTCCAAAGGTACTCGCTCGGTAATTGCAGGACAACATAGATAGTGACTTGCTAATTGCATGAGTGCACACATAAGCATTGAGTGCATGGATAAGTGTATGAATAGCACCTAAACGTATAGATGACTCATTGAGTAGTACCTGGGTTATTATATGAGTGCATAGGTACAGCTTGCATGATTGCATGACTGCAGAAGTAGTACATAACTAGTGCCTGGGTGATTGCATGACTGCAGAGGTAATACCTCTGGGATTACTGGAGTACATAGGAAGTGAATGGGTGATTTTATAAGTCCATGAGTACTGCTTCAGTGATTATACCAATACTAAGGTAGTGCCTAAGTGATTACAGAAGTGCAAAGGAAGTGCCTGGGTGATTTTATAAGTGCATGAGTACTGGTTGAGTGATTACATAAGTACAAGAGTAGTGCGTGCGTGATTGAAAGAGTGCAAAGATAGTGCCAGGGTGATTGAAGCACTCTACAGGTGTAATATCTGGAGATTTACATGACTACACAGAAAGTCTCTGAGTGATTTTATAAGTGCATGGGTACTTCTTGGGTGATTGCAGTACTACTGAGGGAGTGCCTGAGTGAATAAAGGAGTGCAAAGGTAGTGCCTGGGTGATTATATAACAGCATGAGTACTGGCTGAGTGATTACATAAATACAACAGTAGAGACCACGTGATTGAAAGACTGTAAGGGTATTGCCTGGATGATTGAACCAGTGTATAGCTAATGCATTGGAGATTGCATGAGTTCACAAGTAATATCTGGGGGACTACAGGAGTACATAGAAAGAGCCTGGGTAATTTTATAAGTGCATCAGTACTGCCTCAGTGATTGCAGTAATACTGTGGTAGTGCCTAAGTGAATGAAAGAGTGTAAAGGTATTGCCTAGGTGATTTTATAAGTGCATGGACACTGGCTAAGTGATTGGAGGAGTGAATAGATCCTGACAGGGTGATTGGAAGAGTGCAAGGCTAGTGCCTCAATAATAAAATCAGTATATAACTAAAACATTGCGGTGTACATTTCCCCAGACTCATAGAAAGTAGCCTAATCACTAATCCCTCTGCCAACATATCTTAAAACTCACTTCTGTGCTGCAGCTTCACCATTCTACGAATATTCAGAATGCTGGGCCTAGCCAAATATAAAGCAGCAACCTATCACATATCTCTGCCATAAGTCTCACCATATTCCTAAAACCATGCATGCTTGTATCTGTACCTATTGCCAAAAGCATAACACATATCAGAATATATCTGCAAGTAGAGACATACCACACTCACAAGACCATAAAGGCCTTAAAACTTGACAGACTATGCTTAATATTTCAAACATATCTAGATTTATGCGGCACATTTCAAGTGAACTTTTACACAGACTCATATAAAGCACCATAATCAATACTCCCTCTCCCAACTTATCTTAAACATCACTTTTCTACTAATACTGCTTTACTATTCTAGTACTAATCTGGTATTGAGCATAACTAACAACAAAGCAACCCTTCACTGATCTTTGATGAAAGGCTCCCCATATTTCTAAAAGCATGTATGCATATGTCTGTACCTTTTGCTAGCAGCATCATATATAAAAGTAATATACAGATACATGTATACCTGTGTTTTATACATCTATCATCTTCAGACACATAACACATACCATAATTTATGTGCTAGTAGAAACATATCTCAGTTACAACACCATCCACAGCTCAAAACTTCAGAGATTACACTTCAATTTTCAAACATACACTGAAAATTATGCGGTATATATGAAATATACCTTTCCACACATCATACAAATTTCTCTAATAAATAAAATCTCTACAAACATATCTCAACCCTCTCTTTTTGGCTGCTGATTTACCATTCTACAACTACTTATACTGTTACACCTACCCAAATACAAAGCAGGAACCCTTCACATGTCTTTACTAAATCTCTCACCATATTCCTAAAAGCATACATGAATATGTCTTAGCACAACACTATACAAACCTTAAAAATTCACAGAACAAACTTCCAATTTCAAGCAAACACCCAAAATTATGTGGCATATTTCAACTGTACCCCTCTAGAAACTTAAAAAAGAAGCCTAATCACTAATACCTTATGTCAACATCTTTCAAAGCACACTATTATCCTACATCTTCACCATTCCACTACTACTCACAATCTTGAGCCTACCACATAAAAAGCAACAACACCTCTTTCTTAAACATCATGCACCTTCAACTGTATAAGACATATGGAAATAAATATACAAGTACAGACACACTTGAGACAGAAGTCCATGCACACCTTAAAACTTGACACACTCCACCTCCAATTTTAAAGCAACGCCTAAAATTATGTGGCATACTACAAATCTACATATCCACACACTAAAACAAACTACCATAATCACTAATCCATCTTCCAATATACACATATTATGATACAAAATCTATTTCAAACAACATTTAACTAGAATAAAACCATCTACAATACACATCTGTACATTTAATAATATATTTCAAACATCAAAGTACATCAATAATATTTAACATTAAAAGTAAACCTAATACATAATACACCTCACAAATTTATAACTCACCTTCCAAATCGATTTGTAGAATTTAAAATATCACAAACTCATAAAAGATGTTCAAATGCACACAATCAATGTAATGCACCACTCTCAGCAAGGTAAACCCAGTAATGGCAAACTTTCCCTCTCTTTCTGCACACAAATACATGTAAGTAACAAATCACATTGCTTCCTACATTATTTCAAATTATAAAACACATTTCTATTGGTTAAACATGAACCCCTAACCAACTAACTTCTAAAAGTGCCCAAACTGGTTCTGGAATTTTTGGGAATCGCGACTCCACCGTGCACCAATGCGATGGAGCCGCGAATCCAAACAGGATTTCAAAAATATATTACAAATAAAAATACAACTATTTTTTAACAACACACCACTTCTAAAGATAGTACTGACTTAGGAAATTATACTTTAATAACATATCACCTAAATATAAATTACAATTTCACATTTTAAGTCCACAGTAAAGTTTCAACCCTTCCCCATTCTGCTTAATGCCAGTTTCCATAGTAACAGTTCATGGAACATTCAACTGAACTGACAGGTCACAAGTTCACCATATTTTCAAATCCAGCACAAAAGGTTACAAATGCAAACAGCAAGTGTGGTTGACTTTTGCAAAATATCTCCTTATACTATCCGCTGTAGCTTTCAAACATTTTCTACTAACCAATAAGGAACATGCTTTAAAAAAAAGTAACATGCACCCTATTTTTGCGTGTACAATCTTCTTAAACAGCCAATCAATTCTCTACTTTTTTTAAATACTGCATCTTGTCCACCATTTTAGATACCTCTCATTCTACCAACTGACTACCTCAGCTACAGACATCTTTTCATTACTTCCAGACATCCCTTCAAGATGCTTATAGTATGGACAGTTGGGCACAGCTATGTTTTCTGGTGCAAAAGGTATGCTGAACGCAGAGGTATTGACAAAGACCTAGCTTTGCAAAATGTGGATATTAAATGGATTGCACAGAGAGGATTAAAGTGGCACCAATTGATGCCTTTGGTTAAAGCCTTTTTGCATCTCCAACCCCTGACCTCATGATTGTGCACTGTGGTGTCAATGACCTAGCACATTGACTGGGGTAGGTCTTGAAATGCTAATGAAGGACACCTTTGCACAATTGATGTTGCTTTTGCCTCAAACTGTCTTTGTATACTCTAATATATGCCAAAGACAGAAATGAAAGTGGTCAAATCAATTCTGTCCACAGATTGAGAAAGCTAGAAAAAATGTCAATAAAGCTGTTTCTGCTTACCTCAGAGACCATAGAATGGGCTCCATCTATGACAACAATCTACCTTTTGATATGGATGACATCTACAGAAGTGATGGAGTACACTTCACAGATCAAAGAAACAGAGTCTTTCTCAACAACCTAAAGCTGTGCATCCGCACTTACATGTAGCTACAATAAACTCATAATAAAAACAAGGGCTCTTTTTAGAGCCACCCTATAACATAGTAATGAATATAATTTTTTTTACACAAACATATTTAAAAAAAAAAAAGTTTTGGAGTCGCACACCCGACGCGAATCCGCAAAAGCATGAATTCAATATACTACAACATAACGCACTTTTCAAGTCTAACTATTAGTTTTTAAATTTATATATTTTTAAGAACTCTATCAATTGTAACTTTAACTTCAATCACAGTACCTCTTTAAAACAACTTCACAAATACAACACTACCTTCTAAATTATATACTACTTAATTATTTATTTAAGGTGAATTCGCAACATTACACGGGGGTGCCGCGCTGAGAGCCGCGTTGGAGTCGCAACTCCAAACTCGAAAGAAAAAAAAACGCCCCACTTCCATTGTTCAGTATTCGCCCCGGGGACCCCATCCTCCGCGGCATGCCAGCAGTTATTTTTTTATTTTTTTAAAAGGAGGGGGACCGCGTGCCCCCCTCCTCAGGCCAATAATGGCCCCGGGGACCCCATCCCCCGGGGCCTGCCACTATTTTTTTTTTTAAAAAGGGGGACCGCGTGGCCCCCCTCCTCAGGCCAATAATGGCCCCAGGGACCCCATCCCCCAAGGCCTGGCCTCTTTGATGGGGACCGTGGGGGGAGCCCCAATGCCCCCACGGTCCCTGCTGGCTCCCCGTCTCCTGCGGGAGCCAACATTGCTTTTGGGCAAGGGGAGCTGCTAACATGCAGCTCCCCTTGCCCAAAAGCAATTCTGCTTTGCTTCGTTGAGGTTTCCTGCTCTCGCTTCAAGGAAGCAAAGCAGTGTTTGCTATCTCCCACCCTGTCATAGCAAACAGCAATGGCCGGCGCCCTGGGGGGGTGGACCCCAGAGCCATTGAGAGCTCCAGGAGGGTGGCGGCATTGCCCCCTCCCAGCATTTTTAAAGCCCCAGGGAGGTGGTGGTCCCCGGGGCAGTGTGGGGGGGCTCAACCACCCTACACTGATATTGAATATAGTCCCGGGGAGGTGGCGGTCCCCGGGGCTGAGGGGGGCCGTGTGCCCCCCGCATTTAAATCATGTAGCCCCAGGGAGGTGGTGGTCCCCGGGGCTTGGGGGGCCCCACGAGGCCCCCCACCCAAAATAATTAAATGCCCCTGGGAGGTGGCGGTCCCTGGGGCTGTGGGGGGGACTGCGTGCCCCGCCCCCACACATTATGCATAAAGCCCCAGGGAGGTGGCGGTCCCTGGGGCTGCGGGGGCCCCCGTGGGCCCCCGCTAGATTATTACACATTGCGCTGCTTCGTTTTTTTAAAAAATTTCTCAGCGGGATTCGCGCATCCAGCGCAACTTCCGCCAAAAAAACAAAAAAATAATAATTTTTTGGGCCCTGGGGGTCCCCGTGGGACCCGCTGACCCGCCCTAGGGGATCAGGGTGTTTCTACCCTGCCCCCTTTTCTTGTTTTTCATCTTTTTTCTTCCTTTTTCTTGTGACTCGGTTACCGAATATTTTTATTTTTTTAATTCCTTAGGAACTACTGAACGGATTTACACCATTTAAAAAAAAGGTTGCTTTCTGAACCAAGAGCTACCTTTTTGCCAAATTTGGTGTAATTCCTTTCAGCAGTTCAGGTTGTACCCTGTTCAAAATTTCCTATGGAAATTAACATGGAGAAAATGCATTTGGGACCCCCTTTTTTCTTGGCCCGCTTCACGAATCACACCGAAACTTTCCAGACAGGAGCTGACCTGAGCTGGTCATTAGTTTGGAAAATTTCGAGAAGATTCATCAAACGGCGCCAAAGATATTGGCAAATCAAAAAACGCTTTTCCTGTGGATAATAGGTCCTACCTATAACTACCTACTATAGTAGGTAATATATATATATATATATATATATATATATTTCCAAAGTTACAGCCCACAGTGTGGACACCGGCGCTCTTCTCAGGGGCGGTGCATTACCATCCGGCAGGGCCACGCCGGTAAATATGAAGCAGCTTTCACCTTTCGGCAATAATGGTCGCACACGCTCGGTTTCCAGGTTTTATGGCGGTTTACTCAAGCAAATAAAACTCTGCCATGCCGCCATTGTGTGATCAAGCTTGCGAGTCAAGCGAAACGCGTAACCTATCTGGAATAAACTATCTGCTGATAGCACTGCATATTACCTCTGAGTGATCGCATTATTTGGACAATTGGAAAATATATATATATATATAAAGATATAATATATATAATATATATATTACCTACTATAGTATATATATGTATACATATATATATTCACTGAAAAACTACAGGTTTCAGGGCGTTATAGTTAGTTAGACATTTCACTCGTACAAAACCAGAGAAATTTGGCCGTTATAGTTAGTTGAGCTAACTATAACTCGTGGCCCGCAATGCGCTGTTGATGATGTCACAAATTACGTCATTCATGATATGGTCAGTGACATCACTGATGTCATCACTGATGACATCTCAAATGACATCACTGATGACATCATCCAGTGACTATGTGTTTCTGTAAAGTTTAAATATCTTTTATATATATATATATATGCCAAGGTGTATTGAAGAATGAGTGGGTGTATAAATGTCTGAATGGATGATTTAGTAGGTGCGTGACTGACTGTATAAGTGTGTGATTAAACATGTCTTACTAAATGCATGGGTTAGTGACTAAACTGTGTGAATGTCTGTATCAGTCTGTCAGTTGGGGTGTAAGTGGCTGCATGGGTTGGTGAGTAGCTACATGAGTATCTATATGGGTTATTGATTGGTTGTCTGAGTATCTGTATGGGTGCCTGAGTGTCTGGGTGGGTGGGTGGGTGGTGTGTGACTCTGTGCATAGATGTGTGAGTGGGTGATTCACTGGGTGTATGGGTTCAAGAGTGCATCTGTGAAGGGCTGTATGGGTGGGTGAGTGTGTGTATGGGTGTGTTGGTGAGTCAATGGATGTCTCATTGGTACATGTGTGAGTAACTACGTATGTGAAAGGCAGTATATGTGAGTGTTGGAGTATATAAATGACTATATGTGAGAGTGAGTGATTGTGAGAGTGGCTGTATGGATGAGTGTGTGCTTGTATCAGTGATTGTATAAGAGAGTAAGTATGTGTTAGTATCTGTATGACTAAGTGAGGTGGTGTGTGTATAACTGTATAGGTGAGTAAATGGGAGTGTGATTGATTCTTTCCATGACTGACTAGGTGTGTGAATAACTCTATGGATGAGTGGCAGTGTGTGAGTGTCTGTATAGGTGTATGAGTGCAAATGATAGTGCTGTATTGATGAATGACTGCATGTATGAGTGACTGTATGGGTGAATGAGTGGATGTGTGTGTAGACCTAGGAATCAGTGAGTGGGTATGTAGTAACTGGTATTGTTGTGTCTGTGGTTTCTAAAATGGTAGTCTGAATTTTAGAGTGGGTGTATCAAAGGTTATATTAGGGTGTGAAGAGGTGCATCTGATTATCACATGGATGATGTCATCAGTGATGTCATTTGAGAAGTCATCAGTGATGACATCAGTGATGTCACTGACCATGTCATGAATGATGTAACATGTGAAGTCATCAGCAGTGCATTGTGGGGGTGCGAGTTATAGTTAGCTCAACTAACTATAATGGCCGAATTTCTCTGTTTTTGTAGGAGTGAAATGTCCAACTAACTATAACGTCCCTGAAACCTGTGGTTTTTTCAGTGAATTTCAAAGGTTTTTAAATGCTAATTTCTAACTAAAACGTCCCTGAAACCTATGGTTTTTTCAGTGAATTTTAAAAGGTTTTTGAAAGCTAATTACTAACTTTAACGTCACTGAAACCTATGGTTTTTTCAGTGAATTTCAAAGGTTTTTAAATGCTAATTTCTAACTGTAACCTCCCTGAAACCTATGGTTTTTTCAGTGAATTTCTAAGGTTTTTAAATGAAAATTTCTAACTATAATGTCCCTGAAACCTGTGGTTCTTTCAGTGAATTTCAAAGGTTTTTAAATGCTAATTTCTAACTATGCCTACAGAGGTAGGACATGTGCAGAAAGAGGAAGAAAAGTGCAGAAACAAGCAAGAGAAATGCATAAAGAGGGAACAGAAGTCCAGAAAGAGGAAGAAAGGTGCAAAAAGAAGCAAGAGATATGCAGAAAGAACCAACAGAGGTCCAGAAAGAGGCCTTGTTGCAAAGACATCCTGTGCCCTGGGCACCTCCCAACTTTTTGCTGACTGGTACTATTGGTAACTGACTCTGACTGACCCTGGGCTCTGCCTAACCAGACCCGGCGCCAGTGCTATGCTGAAAGACACTTAGAATACAGTGAAAACACCTACATAAACTAGGGTGCAATTTGGGTTGTGGTACCCCTGTGCTTGGCATTGCCTTCCCTATAAGGCCCTAGTACATAATAGGGCAGGGGGATTAAAACTGCCTCTAAGTCCCTAGCATATAAAAGGGCATGGCAGTTTAGAGGCCAGCAGTCCTTTTCTGCAGTTGCATGTGTGCACTGCTGAGCCTGAGCTCAGTTTAAAAGTAGCCCTGTGTGTGCAGAAAGAGGCAAGAGGGGTGCAGAAAGAAGGAAGAGAGGTGCTGAAAGAAGCAACTGAAGTACAGAAAGAGGGAAGAGGGGTGCAGAAAGAGGCAAGATAAGTACAGAAAGAAGCAACAGAAGTCCAGAAAGAGGCAAGAGAAGTTCAGAATGAGGCAGCAGAGGTGCAGAAAGCTACAAGAGAACTGTAGAAAGAGGCAAGAGAGTTGCATAAACAGGCAAAAGAGGTGCACAAAGAGGGAACAGGGGTGCACACAGAGTCAAGAGAAGTCAGAAAGTGGGAAGAGGGGTGCAGAAAGAGGCAAGAGGGGTGCAGAAAGAGGCAAGAGAAGTGCAGAAAAAAGCAAAAGAGGTGCAAAAGAGGCAAGAGGGGTGCAGAAAGAGGCACGAGAGGAGCAGAAAGAAGCAAGAGCAGTGAAGTAAGAAACAACAGAGGTACAGAAGGAGGCAAGAAGGGTGCAGAAAGAGGCAAAAGCAGTGCAGAAAGAACCAAGAGACGTGCAGGAAAAGGGAAGAAGGGTGTAGAAAGAGGCACGAGGGTTGCAGAAAGAAGGAAGAGAAGTGCAGAAAGAAGCAACAGAGGCGCTGAAAGAGGCGCGAAGGGTGAAGAAAGAGGCAAGAGAAGTGCAGAAAGAAGCAACAGAGGTACAGAAAGAGGCAAGAGTGGTGCAGAAAGTGGGAAGAGAGGTGTAGAAAAAGGCAGGAGACTTGCACAAAGAGGGAAAAGGGGTACAGAAAGAGGCAAGAGGGGTGCAGAAAGAAGCAAGTGAGGTGCAGAAAGACGCAAAAGAGGTGCAGAAAGAGGCGAGAGAGGTACAGAAACAGGCAAGAGAAGTGAAGAAAGAGGCAAGAGAATTGCTGAAAGAAGCAACAGAGGTGTAGAAAGAAGCAGAAGAATTGCAGTAAGAGGCAAGTGAGATGCAGAAAGAGGCAAGAGAGATGCAGAAAGGGGGAAGACAAGTGCAGAAAGAGACAACAGGGGTGCAGAAAGAAGCAAGACAGGTGCAGAAAGAAGCAACAGAGGTGCAGAAGGAGGCAAGAGAACTGCAGAAAGAGGCAAGAGTGTTGCAGAAACAGGCAAAAGTGGTACAGAAAGATGGAACAGGGGTGCAGACAGAGGCAAGAGAGGTGCAGAAACAGGTAAGAGGGGTGCAGAAAGAGGCAACAGGGGTGCAGAAATTTGCAAGAGAGGTACAGAAAGAAGCAAGAGCAGTGCAATAGAACCAACAGAGGTGCAGAAGGAGGAATGAGAACTGCAGAAAGAGGCAAGAGAGTTGCAGAAAGAAGCAAAAGAGGTGCAGAAAGAACCAACAAAGGTGCAAAAAGAGGCAAGAGGGGTGTGGAAAGGGTTAGGAGAGGTGCACAAAGAGGCAAGAGGGGTACAGAAAGAGGCAGGAAGGGTGCAGAAAGAAGGAAGAGAACTGCAGAAAGAAGTAACAGAGGTGCAGAGAGAGGCAAGAGAGATGTAGAAAGAGGCAAGAGAGTTGCACAAAGAGGGAAGAGGGGTGCATAAACAGGCAAAAGGGGTGCAGAAAGAAGCAAGTGAGGTGCAGAAAGAGGCAACTGAGGTGCAGAAAAAGGCAAGAGAGATGCAGAAAAAGGCAAGTGAGGTGCAGAAACAGGCAAGAGCAGTGTTGAAAGAGCCAAAAGAGGTGCAGAAGGAGGCAAGAGAGTTGCAGAAACAGGCAAGTGTGGTGCAGAAGGAGGCAATAGAGCTGCAGAAAGAGGCAAGAGAGTTGCAGAAACAGGCAAAAGGGGTGCAGAAAGAGGGAACAGGTGGGCAGACTGAGGCAAGAGAGGTGCAGAAAGAGGGAAGAGGGTTGCAGAAAGAGGGGTGCAGAAAGAAGCAACAGATGTGTAGAAGGAAGCAAGAAAAGTGCAGAAAGAGGCAAGTGAGATGCAGAAAGAGGCAAGAGAGGTGCAGAAAGAGGCAAGAGAGGTGCAGAAAGACGCAATAGAGGTGCAGAAACAAGCAAGAGAAGTGCAGAAAGAGGCAAGCGAATTGCTGAAAGAAGCAACAAAGGTGTAGAAAGAAGCAAGAGAAGTACAGAAAGAGGCAAGTGAGGTGCAGAAAGAGGCAAGAGAGGTGCGGAAAATTACAAGAGAACTGTAGAAAGAGGCAAGAGGGATGCAAAAAAGGGAAGAAAGGGTGCAAAAAGAAACAAAAGAAGTGCAGAAAGAAGGAACAGGGTTGCAAAAAGAGGGAAGAGGGATGCAGAACGAGGCACGAGGGATGCAGAAAGAAGTAAGAGATGTGCAGAAAGAAACAAAAGAAGTGCAGAAAAATCTAACAGAGGTGCAGAAAGAGGCAACAGGGGTGCTGAAAAAGGCAACAGTGGTGCAGAAAGAAGGAAGAGGGGTAGAGAAAGAGGCAAGGGGGTGTTGAAAGAAGCAAGAGAGCTGTAGAAAGAAACAAAAGAAGTGCAGAAAGAAGGAACAGAGGTGCAGAGAGAGGTAAGAAATGTGTGGAAAGAGGGAAAAGGGATGCAGAAGGATGCACGAGGGGTGCAGAAAGAAGCAAGAGAAGTGCAGAAAGAAGCAACAGAGGTGCAGAAAGAGGGAAGAGGGGTGCAGAAAGGGGCAAGAGAGGTGCATAAAGAAGCAACAGAGGTGCAGAAAGAGGGAAAAGGGATGGAGAAAGAGGCAAGAGGGGTGCACAAAGAAGCAAGAAAGTTGCAGAAAGAAACAAAAGAAGTGCAGAAAGAAGGAACAGAGGTGCAGAAAGAGACAAGAGGGGAGCATAAAGAGGCAAAAGGGGTGCAGAAAGAGGCAAAAGGGGTGCAGAAAGAAACACAAGAAGTGCAGAAAGAAGGAACAGAGGTGCAGAAAGAGGCAAGAGGGGTGCAGAAAGAAACAAAATATGTGCAGAAAGAGGCAACAGAGGTGCAGACAGAGGCAAGAGGACTGCAGAAAGAGGGTTGAGGGGCGCAGAAAGAGGCACAAGGGGTACAGAAATAAGCAAGAGAGATGCAGAAAGAAGCAAGAGAAATGCATAAAAAAGCAACAGAGATGCAGAAAGGGGGAAGTGGGGTGGAGAAGGAGGCAAGCGAGATACAGAAATAAACAAGAGAGGTGCAGAAAAAAACAAAAGAAGTGTAGAAAGAAGGAACAGAGATGCAGAAAGAGGCAAGAGGAGTGCAGAAAGAGGGAAGAGGGGTGTGAAAGAGGCATGAGGGGTGCAGAAAGAAGGGACAGAGGTGTAGAAAGAAGCAAGAGAAGTGCAGACATAAGCAACAGAGCTGCAGAAAGAGGGAAGAGGGGTGCATAAACAGGCAAAAGGGGTGCAGAAAGAAGCAAGTGAGGTGCAGAAAGAGGAAACAGAGGTGCAGGAAAAGGCAAGAGAGGTACAGAAACAGGCAAGAGAAGTGTTGAAAGAGCCAAAAGAGGTGCAGAAGGCGGCAAGAGAACTGCAGAAAGAGGCAGGATAGTTGCAGAAACAGGCAAGTGAGGTGCAGAAGGAGGCAAGAGAGCTGCAGAAACAGGCAAAAGGGGTGCAGAAAGAGGGAACAGGTGGGAAGACTGAGGCAAGAGAGGTGCAGAAAGAGGGAAGAGGGTTGCAGAAAGAGGGGTGCAGAAAGAAGCAACAAAGGTGCAGAAAGAAGCAAGAAAAGTGCAGAAAGAGGCAAGTGAGATGCAGAAAGAGGCAAGAGAGGTGCAGAAAGAGGCAAGAGAGGTGCAGAAAGACGCAATAGAGGTGCAGAAACAAGCAAGTGAAGTGCAGAAAGAGGCAAGCGAATTGCTGAAAGAAGCAACAGAGGTGTAGAAAGAAGCAAGAGAAGTGCAGAAAGAGGCAAGTGACATGCAGAAAGAGGCAAGAGAGGTGCAGAAAATGACAAGAGAACTGTAGTAAGAGGGAAGAGGGATGCAAAAAAGGGAAGAAGGATGCAAAAAGAAACAAAAGAAGTGCAGAAAGAAGGAACAGGGTTGCAAAAAGAGGGAAGAGGGATGCAGAAAGAGGCACGAGGGGTGCAGAAAGAAGCAAGAGATGTGCAGAAAGAAACAAAAGAAGTGCAGAAAAATCTAACAGAGGTGCAGAAATAGACAACAGGGGTGCTGAAAAAGGCAACAGGGGTGCAGAAAGAAGGAAGAGGGGTAGAGAAAGAGGCAAGGTGGTGTTGAAAGAAGCAAGAGAGCTGTAGAAAGAAACAAAAGAAGTGCAGAAAGAAGGAACAGAGGTGCAGAGAGAGGTAAGAAATGTGCAGAAAGAGGGAAAAGGGATGCAGAAAGAGGCATGAGGGGTGCAGACAGAAGCAAGAGAAATGCAGTAAGAAGCAACAGAGGTGCAGCAAGAGGGAAGAGGGGTGCAGAAAGGGGCAAGAGAGGTGCTTAAAGAAGCAACAGAGGTGCAGAAAGAGGGAAGAGGGATGGAGAAAGAGGCAAGAGGGGTGCACAAAGAAGCAAGAAAGTTGCAGAAAGAAACAAAAGAAGTGCAGAAAGAAGGAACAGAGGCGCAGAAAGAGGCAAGAGGGGAGCATAAAGAGGCAAAAGGGGTGCAGAAAGAGGCAAAAGGGGTGCAGAAAGAAACACAAGAAGTGCAGAAAGAAGGAACAGAGGTGCAGAAAGAGGCAAGAGGGGTGCAGAAAGAAACAAAAGATGTGCAGAAAGAGGCAACAGAGGTGCAGACAGAGGCAAGAGGACTGCAGAAAGAGGGATGAGGGGCGCAGAAAGAGGCACAAGGGGTGCAGAAAGAAGCAAGAGAGATACAGAAAGAAGCAAGAGAAATGCATAAAAAAGCAACAGAGATACAGAAAGGGGGAAGTGGGGTGGAGAAAGAGGCAAGAGAGATACAGAAATAAACAAGAGAGGTGCAGAAAAAAACAAAAGAAGTTTAGAAAGAAGGAACAGAGATGCAGAAAGAAGCAAGAGAAGTGCAGACATAAGCAACAGAGGTGCAGAAAGAGGGATGAGGGGTGGGAAAAAAGGCAAGAGAAGTGCAGAAAGAAGCAACAGAGATGCAAAAAGAGGGAATATGGTTGGAGAAAGTGGCGAGAGGGGTGCAGAAATAAACAAGAGAGGTGCAGAAAGAAACAAATGAAGAACAGAAAGAAGGAACAGGCGTGCAGAAAGAGGCAAGAGCGATGTAGAAAGACAGAAGTGGGATGCAGAAAGAAGCACGAGTGCTGCAGAAAGAAGCAAGAGAGGTGCAGAAAGAAGCAAGAGTAGTGCAGAAAGACACAACAGAGGTGCAGAAAGAGGCAAGAGGGGTGCTAAAGAGGGGAGAGGGGTGCAGAAAGAGGCATGAGGGGTGCACAAAGAAGCAAGAGAGGTGCAGAAAGAAACAAAAGAAGTGCAGAAAGAAGGAACAGAGGTGCAGAAAGAAGGAAGAGGGGTGGAGAAAGAGACAAGAGAGGTGCAGAAAGAAGCAACAGAGGTGCAGACAGAGGCAAGTGAGGTGCAGAAAGAGGCAAGAGAGGTGCACAAAATGACAAGAGAACTGTAGAAAGAGGCAAGAGGGATGCAAAAAAGGGAAGAAGGGTGCAAAAAGAAACAAAAGAAGTGCAGAAATAAGGAACAGGGTTGCAAAAAGAGGGAAGAGGGATGCAGAACGAGGCACGAAGGGTGCAGAAAGAAGCAAGAGATGTGCAGAAAGAAACAAAAGAAGTGCAGAAAAATCTAACAGAGGTGCAGAAAGAGGCAACAGACAACAGGGGTGCAGAAAGAAGGAAGAGGGGTAGAGAAAGAGGCAAGGGGGTGTTGAAAGAAGCAAGAGAGCTGTAGAAAGAAACAAAAGAAGTGCAGAAAGAAGGAACAGAGGTGCAGAGAGAGGTAAGAAATGTGCAAAAAGAGGGAAAAGGGATGCAGAAAGAGGCACGAGGGGTGCAGAAAGAAGCAAGAGAAGTGCAGAAAGAAGCAACAGAGGTGCAGAAAGAGGGAAGAGGGGTGCAGAAAGGGGCAAGAGAGGTGCATAAAGAAGCAACAGAGGTGCAGAAAGAGGGAAGAGGGATGGAGAAAGAGGCAAGAGGGGTGCACAAAGAAGCAAGAAAGTTGCAGAAAGAAACAAAAGAAGTGCAGAAAGAAGGAACAGAGGCGCAGAAAGAGGCAAGAGGGGAGCATAAAGAGGCAAAAGGGGTGCAGAAAGAGGCAAGAGGGGTGCAGAAAGAAACTAAAGATGTGCAGAAAGAGGCAACAGAGGTGCAGAAAGAGGCAAGAGGACTGCAGAAAGAGGGATGAGGGGCGCAGAAAGAGGCACGAGGGGTGCAGAAAGAAGCAAGACAAATGCATAAAAAAGCAACAGAGATGCAGAAAGGGGGAAGTGGGGTGGAGAAAGAGGCAAGAGAGATACAGAAATAAACAAGAGAGGTGCAGAAAAAAACAAAAGAAGTGTAGAAAGAAGGAACAGAGATGCAGAAAGAGGCAAGAGGAGTGCAGAAAGAGGGAAGAGGGGTGTGAAAGAGGCACAAGGGGTGCAGAAAGAAGGAACAGAGGTGCAGAAAGAAGCAAGAGAAGTGCAGACATAAGCAACAGAGGTGCAGAAAGAGGGATGAGGGGTGAAAAAAAGGCAAGAGAAGTGCAGAAAGAAGCAACAGAGATGCAAAAAGAGGGAACATGGTTGGAGAAAGTGGCTAGAGGGGTGCAGAAATAAACAAGCGAGGTGCAGATAAAAACAAAAGAAGTGTAGAAAGAAGGAACCGCGGGAGACCGCGCTTCGTTTTTATTTTATTTTTTCGGCCAGATTCGTGCACCCAGCACAAATTCAGCCGATTATTATTTTTTTTAAATGCTTTTTTTGGCCCTGAGGGTCCTTGTGGGACCCCATGAGCAGGCCTAGGGGGTCAGTGTGTTTCTACCCTGCCCCCTTTTCTTGTTTTATATGCTTTTTACAACTGTCACAAGATGGCTGCCAACACTTCCTGGTTTGGAGTGTTGACAGCCATTCAGAATCAAGCTCGTGCTCGGGAGGGTATGCGAATCCTCCTCGGTGCTCAGATATATACATTTTTTTATTTTTTTTATTTCTCAGCAACTACTGTACGGATTTACACCATTTAAAAAAAAGCACGCTTTCTGGACCAAGACCTACCTTTTTGCCAAATTTGGTGTAATTCTGTTCAGCAGTTTGGACTGTAGCTTTGTCTAAAGTTCCTATGGAAATTAACATGGGGAAAACGCAATTTAGGACCCCCCTTTTTTCTCTGCCCCCACTTGACAAATCACCCCGAAACTTTCAAAACAGGAGCTGACCTGAGTGAACCATTAGTTTGGAAAATTTCGCAAAGATTCGTCAAACGACACCAAAGATATTGGCAAAAGAAAAACCCTTTTGAATAGAAACAAGGTCTTAACCATAACTACCTACTGGCGACTGCCAGTAGGTATATATATATATATATATATATATATATATATATATATATATATATATATATATATATATATATATATTGTGGTCACCAGTGAGTAGTTATTCTTAGAACTTCGTTTCCATAGAAAAAGCATATTTTTAGTTTGCTAATAACTCAAAACTAGTACACACCTGAGTTCAGGTGCTGTGTGGAAGGTTTTGGGGTGATTCGTTAAGCGGGGGCAGAGAAAAACGGGGGGCCCCAAATGCATTTTTCCCGTGCATGGAAGGAAATACACATCATTTGGCAGAAAGCTAGCTCTCTCTCCAGGAAGAGCTCTTTTTGTAAATTAGTGTAAATTCCTTCAGTAGTTTCAGAGTTATTTAAGAAAAATAGATATCTAGGGATGCTAATTCCCTGCAAATCTGACAGATCTCATGCTGAGATCTTATTGGCTGCTAACTGTTTATCCAGGAAGTTTTGACAGCCATCTTGGGACTTGGACTCAGCCGAGTCTCAGCCGAGTCTCAAGAAAGAAGGTGGTATGGTCCCACAGGGACAATACAGGAGGCCCCAAAAATTGTTTTCACAGTGAGAGCAGGGCACTCGCACGATGCAGAACATGGTGTTTTGATGATGTCCTTGGAATCAAAGAGCAGCTTACAAAAGGGATTTTTTACATCTTGTGCTCCCAATGCAGAGGTGCATGTAGATAACCAGATACAGAACGATGTGGTGTAACAGCTAAAATGGCCAAATTTGAAGCTGGGGAACCGGGTTCGAGTCTTGGCCTGAGGCTTACATCCTGTGATTCTCGCCAAATAACTTAACCTCTCCGTTCATAAATATTAATGTGTCCGTCTGTAATGTAGCTGATGCTCATGTAAGAGTTGTGCACATATTTATAAGAATTAATCCTTGTGAAGCACTCTAATATTTTGTTCCTGTACGGAGCCATTGCAGCCATGTCATGGGTACAAAAAAAGGACTGGTCTGCCCTTTGGTTTTAACCAAATCATTCAACAAAGCCCAAGGAATACTTTCAAAAGGGAAAATGGTAAATGACAGAACCCAGGTAAATGTGTTTTAAAGGCTGCTATGCTTATATAATCTGCAACAGTGAAGTGGTAAAAGTGGGAAACATTTTTATGAGCCATGATTTATTCCTTTGAAAACTCTAGGGGTGTTTTGTGTTTTGAAGTAATTTATTAGTATGATGGTTGGCATGATGTGAGATCCAATGATTTTATGACAGTTATGGGCCATCGAGTCCACTGGATGTCACGCAAGAAAATAAATTAAAGGGATAAACACATCAGTGCAATGTTTCTTTGAAATATTGCAGCTCAGTAAGGATATTGTAGTATTCAATTGTTGTTAGTGAGTGTGTTTTGCGCTATTGTGAGGAAGTGACGGGGCATCTCATCCACAAACTTGGAAACACTTTGAATAACATTTGGTAGATGTCCATATGGGACAATGAAAAATAGAACGTTTTGGCTACAGCATGACAGACTTGTGAAAGGAGAGCCATTGAGACGTAATGGCCAGAGCTGCCAACTTTGGAACTGGGAAACCAGGTTTGAGTCTTTTTGGCTCAATATCCTATAATTCTGGGCAAATTGCATAATCTCTCCATGCCTAACACATTTACATAATGGGGCATGTAAGGTGCTCCGATACCTTGGGATTGAGTTTGCACTATATTAAACTGCCAAAAAAAAAGCAAATGTGGGTGTAGAGACAGACTGAAAACAATGTACGCTTATGAAGTGCTTCATTTAAAATAAAAAGGAAGTATACCAATCAATAATTGCTTTATTAAGTATACGCAAGTACACAAATAAGCTCAATTACTAGCTTCAGCTCCCAAAAAGACATGCAGTCAACAATCGAACTGCAAGACAAAAAAAAAAGTAGCTTGTGTTAGGCGGACAAAATCTGCAAGAGGAAGGGACACTTGGTCCATGCTCCACAGAAACAAAAACACATGAAATCGACCAGAAACTCATAGGAAATAACACACCCAAACCAATTAAAAGCAGGGTAGCAGAGTGACGAGCAGGAAAACAAATGGAAAGCTGTTAGCCTCTTTGAAGCCATTTTGATACTTACAAAAGCGATGTGGAGAAGAAACCTAAAAACAAGTGCGGTCTCCGGTGCTTGTTTTCTATATCCTCCCCGGGTGGGCCAGGTCCTAGGGGGTGCAGTTAATATTATAAAGGGGCGAGGTGGCTCATGTGGCTCTTCTGTCGGGATGTATTTGGCCTAGAGGACCACGACCTCCCTGGGGCCAGGCTGATTTTAAAAATAGGGAGGGGGGCCGACCATATTCATCCCCAAGTGCCACCACCTTCCTAAGGCCATGCTTTGCATTTGAAAAGGAGGGGACCACATGGAGCCAATTATGGCCCTGGGGACTACATCCCCCAGGACTAGGCTCAGCTATGCCCTGGGAGTACCCACCCCAATGAAATAGCAGTTTCCCTGCTCCCACTTGAGTAGGCAGGGAAACCTCTATTTTCTGTCTCCTGACAGGATCTATTTAAAGCTCCTGCCAAGCGACAACAAACACAAAGTTTGCTCCCAGCTGGTGGAAACTTAAAAAATCCTCTTGTCAGCTAGGAGTGGACTTCAGTTCTGTTTCCCTGACTCACAGACCGACTCAGACATTCTCACACCCACTCACATATCCACTCAGACACCCACTCACAGACCCACTCGGACACTCTTAAACCCACTGACTGACCCACTCAGACACTCACACATCTACTCACAAACCCCCTCAGACACTCTCAACCCCACTCACAGACCCACTCAGACACATACACACCCACTCGCAGACCCACTCAGACACTCATACATCCAATCACAGACCCACAGAGGCACTAACGCACCCACTCACAGACCCACTCTGACACTCCAACTCCCACTCACAGACCTACTCATATACCCACTTACAGACCCACTCAGACACTCTTGAACCCACTCCCAGATGCAAAAGTCACATTGTAATTGCACTTTAATCAAAGAGGCTTAAAACTTACTGTCTGCCTTGGATACTCTTTCCTTGTGACCGGTGGTGCCCATATGTAAGAGTGGGCCCACCCCTAGTAAGGTCAGCGTGCTAGTAGTTTGACACACGTGTGGGGGGTAAAACAGCATGCTGATGCGTCCGCGCAGCAGAAGCGCCAAAGGCGCGCCAAAGGCAAGCCTGTCTGCACCCGGCAGCGCCCGGATTGCACCTTGCGCAAGGACCCCTGCCTGTTTTACCAGCCAAACTTACACTAGGACTCAGCTACCGGCACTTAGGAAGGGTAAATGTGGTAACACAACCAGTTTGAAAGGAAATAAGGACTACCATCCATGGCGTTTCTCTCACTGCAAATTTGCACTCACAGCTATTAATCCTCCTCCCACTACCCTGGCACTCACTTCCCCAAAAAGGGATAACATCCTATTTAGCACAGCCAAGGAAATCAACATAGATAGTACTCCTCTTGCTCCCTCTCAGAGTACCTCTACAGGGAAAAATAACCCGTTTGAAAACTCTAGTGGAATACTAACGGCTATCCTGGTCAGTACTAGATCTGTGATCAAACGTAAGTAAGAGTTTGAATGCCTGATGCAGACATATAACCCAGATTTGGTCTTCCTGATGGAAACATGGGCCACAGCTGCTTCCGAACCAGACTGGATTAGGGCCTTGCCAGCCGGATATGTACTATCCAGTCTTCCCAGAAAGGGACAAAAAGGTGGCGGTATAGCTATTTTATACAGGTCTTGGCTTAAAGTTACCTTCGAGGCCACCCTACTGCTGGGGGCAGAAGCAATTACTTTTAATATTAAATTGGGCAACACCATATCCTTCCCTGGGTTACTTCTTTATAGACAGCCTGGCCCTAAACCCACATTTACTCAAGGTCTACAAACCTTTATGGAATTCTGTCTGGACTCCCCAACCTTTTCAATACTGGAGGATTTTAACTTTCATTTAAAGTGTAACAATAATGCAGATACTTTTACGCTACTAGACAATCTTAAGGGCTATGGTCTAACACAGATAGTCAAGGAACCCAAACACAAGGCTCAACACATGCTGGATGGGATTTTTACTAACAATCCTTCTATCACGGTGAACAAAGTACTGCCTTTAACCTGGACTGATCATATGGTGATTTTCTTCAATCTTCTCGTTCCAACCAATCAATCCCCACAGTTAAACGGCCTACCCGCACTAAAGTAAGATCCTGTCGCAAAATTAGGAAAGACGCATTAATAGAGATACTTGCCAATAGTACTCCCATTCTAGACACGGACACTAACAGGCCAGCTGACAATTACAACAACTGGATCAGGTCAGCAATGAATCAGCTGGCCCCAGAAAGAACAATTAAACAGCAGAGAAACAAACTCTCTGCCCCCTGATATAACCCAGAGCTTAAAGTTCTAAAATCTAAATGTAGAGGCTCAGAGCATGCACGGAGGACTGAATATAGAGAGCAAGGTAAAGCCACCTATAAACTTGCACTAACGGAATATAAGGAAGCCAATAAAAGCTCCAGAAAGATCTATTACACAAGTAAAATTGAGCCGGCAAAAAACACTTCAAGGCTGTCACCGCCTTGTCCAAACTGCAACAGGAGAATAAATTTGCTTCTGATCAGGACCTCTGTGGTAAAATGGCCAATTTTTTCCAGTCCAAGGTTCAAACGATTAATGATGAACTTGCTGTGAGGATCCCTGCCCCCACCACCTCTTTTTTTTTTACAAATAATGGAGGATTTTTCCTCATCTTCTAGGAAGGGCCAGTTGACCAGTTTCTCACCTGTGTCTGCGGACAAAGTCAGCGATCTGCTATTAGCCACAAAATCAGGGTCCCCGACAGATCCCGGTCCCCCCGATATAATACATCTGGCTTCGGGTAAGATCAGTACCTTACTAACTCCACTTCTGAACAATGTTATTAGGACAGGAATATTCCCTGCTTCCTGAAGAGAGCATGTATTAGACCCATCCTAAAGAAACCCTCCCTAGACGCATCCGAGGTAAAGAAATACTGTCAAATTTCCTGTCTACCCACGGCGGCCATAATCCTCGAGAAATCTATTAATCAAGATTTAACCGGCTACCTTGAAGCCAATGTCCACCTAGATTCTACTGAACATGGCTTCCGTCCGCGCCACTCCACAGAGTCAGCATTAATCATGGCCACTGAAGAAATCTGCATGCGGATCGATGGGGGGGTAGAGCTGTCCTGGTCCTACTTGACTTATCAGCCACATTTGATACTGTGAATCACTCGGTACTCACGCAACGGCTGGAGGCAATAGGAATCAAAGAGACCGCTGTAACTCTCCTCACCTCATTCCTGACTGCAAGAGAACAGAGTGTGTGCTGGGACAATTTTAAATCTGAGAGCTTTTTCTCTCCTGTGGAATCCCCCAAGGCTCAGCTCTATCGCCAACACTATTTAACATCTATGTTATGCCTCTGGCCAAACTGATTAGAACCCACGGTTTTTCGTTGGTTTCTCCATTGCCTCAAGCATACACACAGTGTTGGGGAGATTCCACAGGTGTCTTGATCACATTATGGAATGGATGCATAACAACTTCCTCTAGTTGAACGCGGATAAAAAGTAGGTCATGGAATTTGGAAATGGACATCCAATCTGGAGTCAATCTTGGTGGCCGGCAGAGACAGGGGTCTGTCCAGTCCCGGTGTCAAAAGTGAGGAACTTGGGGTTTCTCTGTGATGTCCAGTTAAATTTCTCAGGACAGATCAATCTTGTGACCTCTTCCTGCTTCTTTTTACTAAAAATATAGCGTAAAATTCTGCCTTTCATTTCACTAGACCTTAGAAAAACGGTAGTATGCGCCCTAATCCTTTCTCAAATTGACCATTGTAACGCACTCTACTTAGGCGTTGACAATCGTCAACTGTTAAAACTGCAATCACTGCAAAATGCTGCAGCAAGAATTCTGCTTAATGTTCCCAAATACCACCATATCTCTGGCAGCATCAGGAAGCTCCACTGGCTCCCAGTTAGGCAGCACATCCAGTTTAAGGTGCTCTGCCTGGTACATAAAGGAGTCTATGCACTCTATGGTGGAGGGTCATCGGATCTACAGAATCTTTTTCAGTGGTACACCCCCCATCGGAATCTTAGATCAGCTAGTAATGCCTGGGGCCAAGTTTCCAAAATCAACAAGGCAAGACGGGGAAGTAGATGCCTAGCTTATCGCGCTGCAAAGCCCTGGAATGAGCTACCGACCTACATTAAGCTTCAATCTACTAGACCTCTGTTCAGGAAAATGGTCAAAACCTAGTTATTTCCTACTTAGGAATGTTCAGGTACTTTCTGTGCGTTGTTCACGTTTCTAAGAAAACCTTAGTGCCAAGACGCCTCGGCATTCGTGCCCTCTATAAATACTTTACTTACTTACCCACTCACTGACCAACTAAGATTCTCTCACACCCACTCACTGACCCATAAACACACTCACACACCCACTCACAGACCCACTCAGACAGTCTCACAACCACTTACAGACCTACTCAGATACTCTCACACCCACTCACAGACCCACACAGGCACTCACATACCCACTAACAGAGCCATAGTGCCACTCACAAACCCACTCACAGACCCACACACAAACCCACACAAGCACTCACACACCCACTCACAGACCCACACAGCTACTAATAGACCCCCTCACAGACTCATACAGGTACTCATGCACCCATAACAACACTCGCAAACCTACTCACAAACCCACACAGGCACTCAAACACCCACTCAGAGACCCACACAGCTACTCATAGACCGATTCACAGACCCACAGAGACACTCATACACCCACTCACAGACTCACACAGGCACTCACTCACCCACTCACTGAGCCATATAGACACTCACATACCCAATCACCAACCCATACAGCTACTCACACACCAATTTGCAGCCCCATAAAGCCACTCACACCCCCACTCAAAGACCCATACAGTCACTTTCACACCTACTGAGAGACCCCTACAGACTCTCACATATCCACTGACAGACCCATAGTGCCACTCACATACCCACACACACACACACACACACAGGCATATAGCCACACAGACACTTCTTGGGTAGATCTTGGTCCAGAAAGAGCCCTTTTTAGGTGTCAGCTCTGGTTAGTGCATGCACTGTCTTGGAAGAGACATGTTCTATCTACTTTGTGGTCCATAGACTTCCCATTTGCTGGCTCCATCGTTACTCTACCATGCATTATCCCTGTTTGTTCATGGAATGCATTTGTCATGCCTGTTTCTGTGCTTAGCCCTTCCCACGAGCAAAGACCAATTACTAATATCCATACACAGCAGCCAATTTAGGAAATGTTTTTGGGACTACTTTTTATTCTGATTAACATCGCTTATCACAAACACTCATGTTTACATTTCCTCTGAGTGATTCTCTAAACAGGTCTGTAAATCTTGTTTGTATCTCATCACGTTGCTTTTCATTCCAGCTTTGCTTGCCAGTCGCCCAGCCCCTCCCAATTCATTGCTTGATCCATCCCCACCCTCTCCCTCATCGCTGCTTGCTTTGTGCATGAGCGCTTGTGGCAAAGGTTTCCCAGCTTTCATTTACTAGAGCACATAATGGGCAATCTGAGTATATTATTTAACAAATGGTTTAATGAACGCCGTGCCCATATCGTGACAGCTGACATGCTCCCTGTGCTCACCTTCAATTACTTCACAGAAATGGCATCTGTGAAGGAAGCACACCACATACAGAAAGTTGTGCATCAATGACTAAAATTAAGGAACATGTGGAATGATCTTGTCTCTAAGCCTTTTACATTACACAAAACAGTAAACAAAGAAAATGCTAATGGATTTCAGATGGCGGGATGCAATTGTGAAAATTGCTATGCATGCTTTACAACAAATTCTTGCAGTGCTAGGGATGTTCTGTCAGCGGGTGCACTAGAACGATTCCTGCAATGCAAAAGTGAACTGCTCCATGTGTACCGTAAAATTAGCTGAGTCATGCACATTGAAGAAAGACTCCAACAGGGTTCCAATAACACTGACAAGCCCTATGCAATGTTCAGATGTGATATAAGGCCAACACCAGCTATGGGACTCTTCTTCGGATAAGAACCTGTATATCAATAAAATATGAGGACATCTCCACCAAACAAAGAGGAAGTACCCTCGTTTGGTGGAGATTCACCTCACTGTAATCTCAGCGTCTTCTATGTAGTACCATTCATGTTATCTCAGATTTCTGCAAGAAAATGCTTGAAGAACAATCACATTGCATCAGTTAAACACACACAAGGTCATGGTCCATTATGAAGCTGTAATGTAGAATATGCACCATACATTACCCAAGAGGTAGCACGTACTAATTAACCAGTAGAAAATACTCCAGTTGGGTATACATTTTGTGCAAAACTGTGGACTCTTGTTGGATTACCGGCAGGTGAGTTCTGTTCTGGCACAGTCACTCATACAGCTACTGACACACCCATACAGCCACTCTCATATCCACTCACAGACCCACTCTGCCACTCACACACCCACTCACATAGCCACTCCCAGACCAATATTATACACCCAATTAACCACTCACACATCCACTCACAAACCCATACAGCCACTCACATACCTACAAAAACCACTTACACACCCACTCACCGATTCATACAGCCACTCACATACCCATTAGTCGACCCATCCTGCTACTCACATTCCCACTCACTGACCCATACTGCCATTCACATATCCATTCACGGATTCATACAGCTGCTCACACACCCACTCTTTGACCCATACAGCCACACACACACCAAGTCACACACCCAGAAAACCACTCACACACCCACTCATAGACTGATACAGCCACTCACACACCCACTCACAGAAACATAAAGCCACTCGAACATCCACTCACTGACCTATACAGCCACTCATACACCCACTCTCAAAGGTTACAGGTTACAGTTAGGAAATCAAATGTAAAAAATTCACTTACAGGGACGTTATAATTAGGAAATAAAATGTAAAAAAAGAATATGGCACATTACAACGCGATGTAATACATCGCGTACCATTACAACGCGGTCGTTACAACGGCTTCTACTAGGGGGCAGGCTGGACTTAGGAATAGTATTATTTATTATTCCTACTCCAGTTTGCGCAACAGTAGGGAAGGTGTTGGAAATGTATTTCCAATACCTCAGCGCCCCCTAGTGGAATTTGTTGTAAAGACTTGCGATGTCATTACATCACGTACTAACAACGCGGTCGTTGGAACGACTGCGTTGTAAAGGTATCGCGGTGTAATGAACATGTTGTAAAGGTCATTTCCCGTAAAAAAAATGTAGAAATGAATTTAAAAATACAAATATTATAGGGACGTTATAGTAAGGCACAGATTTGACATGCAGAAAACCATTGGAATTCAGCAGTTATATTACCTGAGCTAACTATAACTTAACACCCCCATAATGCACTGCTTATGGCATCACACATTACATCACTCATTACTCTCTCTCTCTCGTGGCTTATTGTGGTGCGACTCCGGTACGTGGAGCTCCAGGACCGAGGCCCGGGGTGGCAGAAGCAGTCACAGTTTAGAGAAGTGGGTGGGCAGAGTGAGGGTGGGAGAGAGCTGCGACCCCTGGGAGGATAGTACTGATTCCTGTGGTAGGCATCAGTGAAGAGAGTGTCCGAGGGAACAGTCCTGTGTCTCCGGGATCTCAAAGAAGGGAAGGCAGCACTTCTGCCTCCGTGCTGTACAGGGGCTTCAGTCATCGGGGCGTAAAATAGCCTGAGAGGGGAGTCGAGTGCACTGATGGACAAAGGCATAGCGAGGGCCTCCGTGGGGCCCGGGAGGGAGAGAGGGGGCTCTGGAGAGTGGACTCACTCTGGTGTCCAGACAAGGTGGGACACCCCGGGGTGTAAGACAGGAGGCCGCGCTGCTGGACCGCGGCACAGCAAGGGTAGACGCCGAGCCCCGAGGTGGGCAGAGGTCCGTACTCCCGAGCTGTCGTGCAGAGAGGCCAAAGCCGCCGCACACCGAGAGCCGGACCATGAGGAGAGAGTAGAACGGGGTCACTAAAAGCAGGTTTGAGGTGAGTGTGGAGAATCGGAGAGGTACAACTTGCAGTGAGTGAGGTGTGTATCAGGTACATGAACGAACAGAAGGCTGGCAGTGCACAAAGTTATTGTTTTGCTCATCAGGCTTCTCGGTGGCATTGAGGGTGCAGGCACACTAAGTGTTTCAGGGTGCAGACGTATTTTAAAGATCTCATCGTGAAGGCACATTAACAGGTTTCAAGGTACGAACATTAGCTATGACTTTTTCAGGATGTACGTATCTGGAGATGTTATTGGGTTGTTGTAGTGGTTGTGCCTCTTGTACGGCTCAACATCCTGTGATTTTGGGCAAATCACTGAATCTCCCCGTAAATACCAACAAGCCTCTGCAATGATACAGGTCTTGCATTTACGCCAGTTTATGCTATTGGCATTGTAAATGACAAAGCATTTTATTTATGTTTTAAAAACTGAAACATAAATAAAAGGCATTGTCAGTTGCAATGCCAATAGCTCAATCCTGCGTACATGCGAGACCTATTGCATTGCAAATGCTTGTTTTCTTTGGTGTAAATCTGTTTGGTAGTTTTTGAGAAATGAATGCTCAAATATTTTGTATATCTAGGGACGTGGATCCTGACAGATCTCAAACTGAGATCTGATTGGCTGCTACCACCTCCAGCAAGAAGGTCCAAGTCCTAAAAGAAAACTAGACTCAAGAGGGTAGGGTAGGAATATACTGACCCCCTATGCCTGGTGGTGTGGTCCCTGAGGGGCCCCGCCTTGGGCCCAAAATGTTTTTTTTAAATGGTGCTGCAAATTAATGGTGGATACGCATCAGCACTGCAGCAACATTAAAAAACAAACAAGTGCTGTTGAATTTTTAAAGAGCCCAGGGTGAGCCAGGTCCCAGGGTGAACAAATATTTATATTATGCGGGAGTTCTGTGCAGAGGGGTCACCTCCACAGGAGGAATTTGGCCCTGAGGACCTCAGCAAATGGGTCCCAGCTGCATTGTAAATGGCGAAGGGGGTATGCGGTCCCCTCCCCTGGCCGATTTTGGCCCCTGGGACCCCATCCCTCATGCCTGGCCCATTGTAAAGGAGGAGAGGGTCACAAGGCCCCCACCACTGGGTCCCGGCTGTATTTCAAAAGGATGAGGGGACATTCAGCACCCTCCCTAAGTCAATTTTGACTTTTGGGACCCCATCCCCAGGCAGCGGCTGAATATGCAAAGGGGAGGGGTGGCACATTGCCCCTCTCTTGTCTGATTCAGCCTGAGGACCCCATTTCCTGTGGCCCGTCTGATTTGTAAAGAGGAAGATGGCACGTAGCACCCATCTACTGGCCAATTTTTGCCCCAGGGACCCTATCCCCTCAGGGGGCACCCATATTTCAGAAGGGGGAGGTCGAAACACAGCACCCATCCCTTGGCCTATTTTGGCCATGGGGACCCCATCCCCAGGGTCCCGGAAAAATATGCAACAGAGAAGGGTGGTATGCAAACCCCCTTCCTGAGCCGTTAAAGGCCCAGGGGACCCCATCCTCCATGGCTGGCTAGACATGCACTGCTAATTACACTACATATTACATCAATCATGACATCTTTGACATCATTAATAATATCGCAGTGCATGGCGGGGACAGAAGTTATTGTTCCCTTTGGGCATGAGTTATAGTTACTTGAGATAACAATAACTGTTGCGTTTCATTGTTACTGAATATTCCACCTAACTACATTGTTACTTTAACGTTTATTTTTTCAGTGAACATATAGTGATGTGGGCAGGGAAACAGATCTAAAAATTGCTCCTGCATGGAGGGAGCAGCATTAATAGCTGTCCTCTGTGGACAAGAGCAATGCCGGATCCTGCTGAATGAGGGAAGCCGGCTGGATGAGCATTAGCCTTGGACCTTCCCCTGTGGCACCCAACTACAGTTTGGTGGGTGCCCTAAATGGACACCTTTAATGCTGCCAGGCCCGGGGGGGATGGGGTCCCAGAGCCGAAATTGGCCCTAGGAGGGGGCAGCGTCACCCCTTCCCATTCAAAATGGTATTGGGCCCTTGGGGATGCAGTCCCTAAGGCCAAACTCAGCATGGGGAGGGGGGCCACATGCCCCCTCCTGCTGACAATTGGGCCGGATCCTGAGATTTGGGACCCCGGGCCCCAAATCATCCCGATAAAAGAGGCTGTGTGCCACCCTTCCCCCTATAAATATCTCCAGCCCCATGAATGGGGTCCCCAGGACCAAAAGGGGTTACATGCCCCCTCATTAAAAACAATGTATGGCCCCGGGGATGAGGTCCCCGGGGCCTAAATGGGCCTGGTGAGGAGTGCCACATGCCCCATCCCCAATTAATAAATATAGACCCTCAGGATTAGTGTCACTGGGGCCCTTTTCTCGCTAAGGGCTAGAGGTGTCACATGGCCCCCTCCTCATCAAAAATAAAAGGAATTGGCCCCCAGGATTGGGTGCCTGGGGTCATGAAATGGCTTGAAAGTGTGTTCACACTCCTCCCTCCACAAATAAAAAAGAATTGTGAATGTGAAACTAGCGAAGTGTCAGGTCATTTCATATTTATTTATTTACGTAGTTTTATGTAGCTTTGGCAAGACTTGAGGTTATCAGAGCACTTTACATCTGTGCATGTTCACCAGCAAGATTTTTGAGGTACTTGATAATCTTTTTGTTATCAGTTTCTTCCAATGCATCAATGAAATCATCAATTATATCTATCCAAGTAGTCCATCTGTTGCCAATGTTAAGCTTTTTGGTAGTATTGAATGGTGATGTTGGTTTTAGGAAGGTGACAGCATTGTAAACTAGTTTGGAACTTACTAAAGTTGAGGGTAACATGCTCTCTGATGCTGTTTGGTGATCATGTTTAGCAAACCTTCCCTGAGGTCTTGCTACATGCTGGCTTCCCAATTATCTTTGATAATGACTGGAAGTGTGACTTCTTTCTTCACTGCCATTTGAAAAATGTCACTTTTCCAATTGCCACTCTCGGCTTTTCAATTTTTGAATACCTGTGGAATTGTTCTGAGCCCCACTTGGCATCTTTGTTTGCGCGCCACTTCAGGTATAAACAGCTCTTTACGACCAACCTTGGGCACTTTTCCTTTGGCCACTTCATCCAGTCCTGTGATATGATAACTCCCTTTAATGGGTTCCAGTAAGTCGATTATCGTTTCTTTTCTAAATCACTTTACTGTTAACTGTCACTTTGCTCTTTCTGACACCTGATTGATCTCGGCCTTACAGCGCTTCTGTTTGTTGCATTATCTTGCAATTTGCAGTCACCATTGGCTGCTCATTGAAAACCTGGTCGTATCAGCCTTCATCATTAACACTCTGTATAATGTATAGCTTGATATTGAGTAGCAGCGCAATACCTTTCTTAAAGGCCTGACCAGCAGGTTTTTTGACCAGAGATGTGCAGCCTTCCACGACTGCTTTCATCGGTGGGAGTTACGATTTGACTCCACATATGCCCAGCGTCACTTCCATACTTCGAAGGAGGCCCACGTGACATGTACGAGTAGTTTGCTTGGACCACAACAAACTCTGTGGGAGAGCACTGCCGATCTTCGTTTTACTTATCCCCTATCTTGTCACCAATTGTATCGTCCTCCTCAGCCTGGGTACTCGTCAATAACTTGGAGTTTGGTATTGCATGTCTTAATTCATCTGCGTGTAACTGCACACTCAACATTCTAAACTTGCATTCACTATACTATGCTCTAACACCTAGGTCATATTTCTCCAGAGTCCATCTGGAGCCAAAAGGGTTCCATCATTGCTAACTCACACGACGCTACAGTGGGTATATATAAGTAGGAATAGATTTGCCACACCTGACAACACATCTACATACCACAGAGGAAGTTCATGTGGAGACTGAAACATTACTCACGCGTGCCAGCAGCAGACAGTGCCTGCCAAAAAGAACAGAAACACAGGAGGAATTTGAAAGGTGAATAATCCCTTTGCAGAACAGATGTAACGGAGTGTGCAAAAACTAGCAATATTGCAAAAGGGAATATTGTTGATATCACTAAATTTGATCATTGTCATTAAGTAGGTATTATTATATTACAATGTGACAAGTACTGTAATTCATAGAGATAAATTGAAGCAGAATAATTGCTCATGATATTTGGGATTGTGACTGAAAGAACTTCATAGCAATCATCGAATCACAGCTATTTCAGCAAGGAGAGGAGGTATATGAGCATTTTAAGGTTACCAACATATTCCACTAAGCAGGTATCTTATATTGTAATCTGGTTAATCACATTCTACAATTTTAGCACTAGAGATGGCCTGTGAACAGATAGCTGAGAAGAAGAGGCACAGTGACAGTGCTTTTGAATGCCTTTTGAAACCTATTCTTCATATTAGGGATGTTGCCAGGCACTATTTAGAGGCGGGGGCAAGCAGAGGAGTTGAGGTCCTGCTCTGGCGTTACAACCTCTGTTTGGCAGTGTGCCCATTCTGACTCTTCATGCAGGAGTGAGAGGGGGTACTCCTGATACAGTGTGGTTCTGCCAGGACTGATGGTAAGTGTCTTAGTTGGTCAGGTGGGTCCACATGGCCCAATGACAAGGCCATTGACAAGACCTTGTGATCTATTACAAACTCGGCTGACATATCCACACATGGGCCGTTTATTCTTGCAGCCAATTATAACTTTGGTAGTTGCAGCCCCACATGAGCCATTCATTTAGTCAGACCTATACAACCTCTACCAGGTTTTGGCAATCCCACTGTCATGATAATGGCATGGAACCATTGGGAGAGGCTGGGGAGCCCCTCTGAAGCCCAGAACCTTGTAGATCACTTTCCAGCAGTCTGCCCCTTCGAGTCCCACAAAGCCACAAGGGACGATCTGAACTTTCTTTTCTTCGACAAGAACGCACTATGGTCATGGCTTCAAAGTTGAAATGTCAAATGTGTCCACTTTGATAATGAAATGATAGTATGTAATACACCTTTGTTTTGTGAAAATGAGGAGCAGCTACAAAATGCTTCTCTTCATTTTATGTACGTATATGTGAATCTATGGGTTATTTCAATAGCGCAAACCTTGATAAAAAGCTAGAGAGCACTCACTACATAGGTGCCAGAAACAACCAGAGATGGTGAGCTTGTCTGGAAGATAAGAAAGGGTGTTGATCATTATGGCTTTGTAAATGATGAAGATAGTTTTGAAGATGATGCGACTAGGGTGAGCAGAAAGGTCCCTTCCTTAGGCAGAGTTTGAAAGGTTTTGTCCATTCCAAGGTATGTGAGTAACATGGAGTTTTGGCAAAATTCTGCCACAAATTTTTGGGTGGAATTTTTTTTTTTGCGATGGCTTACCAATGTTAAGTTCGTGAGTAGGGGCGAGAATTTGCATCTCATTTTCGGGGCACCAGAATGCTTCCCAGCAAGATTTTCTACTCGAGCGGCAGAAAGAAGTAGTGCCCTCTGACACTCCGCATGGCACTGATTGCACTGATTTTACAGTGCTGAACAAGCTCCCAGCACTAAAAAACAGGGTGACGTGCCGAATTCTGTCTGCTTGCGGAGCTCCACAGAATCTCGCAGAGTTTTTACGTAACTCCACAGAATTCCATGGAGTAAAACTCCATGAGTTCCTCTCACTTCTTGATGGGACCTGACAATAGGGAGCCAATGGAGCTCCATCAGGATAGGGGTTATGTGATCATATTTCTTCAGGCTCTGGATGGGAAGTGTTGCAGTGTGTTGGCTGCCTTTAAGAGGTGCCATCAGGAATGTGAGAGCTCATGGGATAAGGTGTTACCACCATCCAGATGCAAGAGTACAGGGGCAGTTCTAAAGTCATTTTCTGGAAGAAACCGTTTTAGTTTCTTTTTGGAAATGTGCTTCTTGAAGGTGAGGTTGGTGTCCAGAATGAGTCCAACTGACTTGACATTTAATGAAAGTTGGAGTCAAAGTCATCCAGGTTCATGCCATGTTAATGTACTGTTTTGTGTTCATAATTCTTGGCAAATGACAGGATTTCTGTCTTGGTTGAGTTTAGCTTCAGGTAGACTTTCAACGTAATTGTGTATCATTGGTCTATTGGTGAATATTGATGCTGTTGTCTGTGATAAGAGCACCAGGTGACTTCATGGAGAGGTTGAAAATGACAAGGGACAGTATGAGATTCTGGGGGAAACTGCAGGTGATAGGAATATTTTGGGACCTGAAGTGTCCAAGTAAATCAACTGGTGTTGTTTTGACATTGTGTGTGAATTCCATACAAAACTCTAGGCTATGTATGAGGGTGGGATGGTCAATTGTGTCAAAGTTAGCTGAAAGATTCAGCAATATCAGGAGCCAGGGGTCATCTTCGTCTGGGGTCAGGAGGTATGATAAAGTGTTTTTTAGGTGTGAGTAACACCCATTTTTTGTGGATCGCTGCTGCTGTTTTTTTATTCAGTACAGTTGAACACTGCTACCCAGGACCCAGGAATAGGAACCCCTAAAACATGGTAAAATTGACCAACTCCTAATTGGCATATTTAACTTTATTATAAGGACATGGTATATGGTGCAAAAATACATCCATGGCATAGACAGTTATATGTCAACCGTGAACTGTAGCAATTATTGAGCCATCCTTTAGTCCGACAAGGAAAGCATGGCTTCAGCTCTTCCATTATAGCCCAACTTCTGCATTTTACAGCTACACTCTAACAGGTCAAAGTAAAACTTTTTGAAAGGGGAAAACCTCTTTTTAAACATCACTGAATCAATCATACGTATACATAGTAGCCCACGGGTAGGGCTCATACTATTTTAAAGTGGGACATATACAAATTTAATGTTACTGTGTCCCCACAGTGACAAGGCCCCAGAACCTATTTTTAGTATAGATGTCTCTCCCTGTCTGATATGGAATAGTTCAACCATTATTTGTTATAGTTAATAAAAAAAAACATTCAATGGCGGAGTTGGATTTTCAATAAATATTTAGGAAAGTAACTTTTAGCAATATATCTTTTACCTGCCTGATGCTTATGGAGGCTAATTTACATTAGCTCTCTAGCAGCTGGCCAGCCAGTGCTTAACCTAATGAGGTGTGGAAACTACTCATAGAGCAGGAAAAATTGCCTGGGTGTCAGGAGTTGTCTTACTTCTCCAGGTAGGAATACCATTTAGGGTTAGCCCAGGAACTTCATTAACTTTTAAGGGCATGCCATTCCATGAGTAAGGTGAAACTTGAAAAAGGCAAACCTTTGTTCCCCCTACCAGGTTTGCTCCCAAACTGTTTTTGAGGGATCACAGAGGAAGTGAGTGCTCATTTCCCCTGGGTGGACACAGACTTTGCATAAAGGAGTAAGTATTTCTTTCTCCATTTTGTATTTTAGGATTGTTTGTAGTAGGGCAAATTGTAACTCCTGAAAAATGGTGTACGGCTGTTCATGAGAACGTTTCCCCTTTGGTTAGGGAGGTGCCAACAGTTTCTCCAAACCAGCTAGTGCAAACCATAAATGTGGCACCCAAAGGCACCCTCTTCAGAACACTCTCTGGACTTGTAGAAGAAGAGAAGAAGTACTGCACAACCTGATTGAAACCTGTGAAGGAACCTATAGGGCTGGAACTTCTCCCACTTGTACTCAGGACAAAGAAGTAGAGTTCAAGGGTAAGTTGTCTGACATTTGTGTAGCTACAGAGACAAAAAAGCTGCAGAAAGCCTTTAACCTATAGTGCCCAATTGAACAGAAGCAAATGGGCCAATACTGGGTCCTGCTGTGGCCTCTGCTGGACCACGTCCAATAGCTATCTCACTTCAAGAGGACTTCCATGGATACAGCCTGCAACTTGCCCAGTTGGAGGATTTCAGCTTACGTTTCAGATATTAAGGGGCTTATTACGAGTTTAGCTGTCTGACTGCTGTAGGACTGCATCCATCACCACCAGCAGCCCATGGCGCTGGCGGTCCAAAGACCGCTGTATTACGAGTCAACCATGGGGCTGGCAGTGTGGAGGTGGGGATCTTGCAGCAGTGGTGACTACTATTACCAAATATATCGATGCATGTATGTGCATTTCGACGGCATATGTGTCGGATGCACACATATGGATGATATATGTGGGACAATACCAAATACCCGTTACACTGATGTGTGTTTTCGACTTTTGGTTTTGGTTCTCCTAAATACTTTGCCCATTTTCTCTACATTAAGCCTGTCTACTCTGGTCCATAGCTACCAGAGGTTGAGTTCATGTTTAAATTACTGAAATGTTTGACTGGACCTAACAGGTTTGTGACTCCCATTCACCGCAATTTAATAATTCACTTTCTTACAGGAAGGCTTCAGTCTTCATGCTGTAGCTTGATCTGAAGCCAGACAGCTAGTTGTGCAGGGTATGGTTAGCAGAAACAAGATTTTGAAGTTGAACATAGAATTTGTCTCCAAAGATCTTGCTAATGGATGGTAGGTGAGTGATGGGCAGTAGTTGGTGAGGTTGTTAAGGTCTAATGTAGGCTTCATTAGGTGTGGGAGTATCTGGTATGTATTGCAATTTTCTGGGAAATGCGTTGACCGAGAAAGGCATTTGCCAACATTGAGTAGGGGCAAGAGAGCATCCCCAGAGAGAGCTTTGATGAAAGACCAGGGTAAAAAATGATCTTCTATAAAAAGTAACTTTTATGCTGATGACATTGTACAGCACTTAATAGCAGCCTTCCTTTAATTTGTCATTCTTGCAATATTTTACTTCTTCATGTAAAATGAAATCTTTGACAAATATTGATATATATCACAAATGTCAAAATTATGACTTTGCAAAATATTGTTAACTTACTTCTTTTCCCAAAACAGTTTCATGGCTGCAAACTACAGCTGCTTGGTACTTCCCGTAAGGCACACATAATTATTTTTATCACATTTCTTCCAGCCCAAGAATGTGGTATGAAAAGTGCAAACGGGCACCGATCTGATAGCTGTAGGAAGCTGGCTCTGTATATACTATAACAAAAAGAGGTATAGTGTGCACGGAGTCCAGTCGGTCCCCAAAGGTATGGCAGAGGTTAAAGTAGACAATAGCTTACTCTCAATGTAGTGGTAGCTGGGCTGAGCAGTTAGGCTTATCAGAGGGTAGTGTGAATGCATTTGGTGTACATACTCATACAAGGCAGGAACAAACACTTAATGTCTGACTCCAGGCCAATGGTTGTAGAAAAATATTACTTTAGTTACTTTTATTTCTAGGAACCAAGTTGAACTCAGCTACAGGTAAGTAGACTGTTGTGCAATACTTTCAAACTACTGCATTAGGTTTGAATAGCATCAAATAATACTTTACATGTGCATGAAATGCTTTTCAGTACAGAAAAAGTCACTTTGTATTTAAGATCACAGTTAGTATAATACAGTGAGAGAGCAATGCAATCCTACCAGAAAAAGACAGGTGAGTACAGATAAGTAAACGGTTTTGAGTTTCAGTCTACAAGGATTTTGGTCAACACTTGGCAAGGATCTGCCCAAGGTAGGTACTGCACCACCAGCGGCACTGGGGCAGCTATCCGACGGGGCCTGGGGGTACCTGAAAGAAGCACTGGTTACAGGTAAATACCTGAGGCTCAGGGACACAGGCCCTGGGAGTTAGGCTAAGCACTGGAGGGGCCACAAAATAGCACTGAGACTTCACCACCAGTGGCACAGAGGCGGCCAGGTGCAGAGTGCAAAGGAGGCGTCAGAGGCCCTGTTGAAACCAATGGAGATTCTCAGTTGGGGATATGGCTGCAGGCTCGGTTTTGAAGGTTGGCTGAAGGAATCCCATGACTGGAGAGATAAGCTGGATAGTGGAGGGATGCTGGAACCCCATCGGTTGGGGACCCCAAGGCCAGGTGGCTGCGGGTGCAAGGCTGTCTTTAGGCGTTGGGTTTCTCTCACCAGATCCGGTCGTGGTCGGGAGGATGGTTCAGGTTGAGGCTGCAGGTGTCCGGGGAAGGTCAGGAGAGGTCGTCCCACACTGGTTCCCTGTTCAGGATCGCCGGGGATACTTCACTGGGTCAGTGGGCCACCTGGGCTGTGGGCGTCAGGTGCAGAGTGATGCAAGTTTCATGGCTCCATCTGGATCCTGAGTCCTTGGTGTTGGTTTCTTGCTGGACAAATCTGGTGTCCACGGGTGTCAAGAGTCTTTATTGAAGACAGCACAGGTCCCCGGGGTTCGTGGAGGTTGCTGGCTGCAGGCCACGCCAGGTTTTTGGAACAGGGTAGCTGGAGGAGGAGACAGGCAGGTAGGGCTGGGGCCAAGTTAGTTGTCATTTTTTCCACTGCTCAGGGCTCTTTGGTACTTCTTCTTTGCATGTCATCGAATCTGAGGAAGAAGGCTCAGGGGAGCCTTCAAATACTAAATTTAAGGGCGTTAATAAGGTCGGGGGAAGAAGCTAATGGCTACTGTCCCCTAGAGTAACTGCACCCTTTGGTTGCCCGCTCCCTTTGGGGAGAGGGGCACATCCCAGTTCCTATTGAATCTAATTCACCAATTCAAAATGGAGAATTTCCAAGAGAGTGGTTCACCTCAGCTTCTGGCGACCCTAGGGGTGTGGCAGGCTAAGTTGGACACTCCTGCTCTGCGTACTAATTTTCCTGTCTGTCCTGCCACCAAAAGTGGGGCTTTGATGGGGGCCGGGCATTTCACTAGTTGGAGCCACCCAAATCAGCACATCACAAGGTAAGAGCCTTTGAGGCTCACCACCAAGTGTTGCTGTTCCTGCCAGGGGGAGGAGTAAAGCACCTTCAGCCAGAGCAGGCTCTGTTTCTGACCTCCAAGAGCACAAAGGCTCTCACACCATGAGGTCAGAAACCTGTCTGGTGGTGGCTAGCTGGTGGAGACCAGTCAACCAATTCACTAGAAGTTGGTTGTTTTTCAGGGTGCATCTCTAAGATGCCCTCTGAGTGCATTTTATAATACATCCAACACTGGCATCACTGTGGGTTTATTATGCTGAGAAGTTTGGTACCAAACTTCCCACCTTTCATTAAAGCCATCATGGAGCTGTGGAGTTCGTAATTTGTAATACCCAGCCCATGTACTCAATATGGCTTCACTGCACTTACAATGTATGTGAATGGCACAGACACTGTAGGGGAATATTGCTCCTGCAGCTAAGCCCTCACCTGTGGGATGGAGTGCCCTGCCTTAGGGCTGTGAGGCCCGCTAGAGGGGTGACTTACCCATGCCATAGGCAGTGTTGTGGGCATGGCACATAGGGATGTGTGCCATGTCGACTCTTCAGTTTGGTCAGCACTAAAACACACAGCCTGCGATGGCAGTGTGTGGGTGTTAAGGTGAGAGGTCTTTGAGGGTGGCATAATACATGCTGCAGCCCTCAGAGGCCCTCTCTGGTCACAAGGTCCTTGGTACCAGGGGTACCCTTTACAAGGGACTCACATGTGGCCCAGAGGTGTGTCAATTGTGGAAACAAAGGTACAGTTTTGAGAAAGAACACAGGTGCTGGGGCCTGGTTAGCAGGGTCTCTACACACACTCAGTCAAGTTAGCATTAGGTATCTGGAAAAAAGTTAGGGATCAACCATGCAAAAAGCGGCACTTTCCTACAACGGCTGCTAGAAATAGTGAACTTCCTGTCTGTGTTGTCCCCGTCCTGTATGACAGCTATAAATTAGAAACGAATGCCACTAGTTAAAGACTTGCCACGTTTGGAATTGAGAGCTTGTCCTTGTCTCATGTTTCAGGAAGAAAAGACCAACTGTCATACATCAGCTCACACAGAGAAGTATCCTGATTTCTATATTACCCTCACATTCCAAACTGGGAGCAGCCCGGTGGGCCCATGTGATAGCCTGTAGGCCTATGGGATTGATATTGTCATAAGGTGCAGGAGGTTTTGATTAAGATAGGAGAGGATTGCGTGGGATGTTCATTGTGATAGGTTTAGGAAGTTCACCAATCACAAATCGGTTAGTATTGCGAAATCATACTCCTTTCCCTTGGATGGCAGAGTACTGTCATTGTGGTTGAAAAACCTGTGTCTGCCTGAGAAGGGCATGTGAACTCTACCTACTATGAGTTGAGACCTGGAACAAGATTTGCTGTCCTTCAGTCAAGAAAGTGCTCCATTGCGCGTGGGCAGACAATAGAGCAGCACCAGAACTAGTAACAGTCATCAACTGATGACATCATCGTAGGTGGTTGTGCTAAGTCTGGCTGTTCTACATCACGCAAAACAGAGCTGCGGTTCAAAGGTGAGACTGCACTATCTAGGGTAGGTATTGAACTGGAGGTTCAACCTCTAGAACAGATTTGTTCATGTAGAGACCAGAACAGGGGTTAGGCACGCAAGATGTGTTCAATGGGGTAAAGTACATATGTTCTGTATATAGATATAAAAGGCGATATACCACCTGAATCCTTCTTTGTGCCTGCTTTTATATAGCATTAGGATTTTGTACAAACCCACATCATGCTATTTTAGTAAATCTGGCTTTGTTCCAAAGCCTAAGTTGTTTGTGCTGGTCCACACCAGACAGGCTCCAATTGTATACATAGGCAGGGCGATGGTGCAAAGGAGTTCGGAGCAGCACAAGAGTCATCTTTCAGGTCAATATAGTCTTTGCATGTGACAATTGATCAGTTGCTGCTCTTCGTGGTGCCTTGCAATGCTTTGTGACATCTCAGCATACAGACTTAGAAAAGTTGCCCAAAGAGTCTGGTTTGTTACAAACTTGACAAAAAACTGAGTTTCAGTACTCATCCTGGTGTGCCTACTACTGTGAATTAACTTTCTCCAGGGCTGGTCCAAAGTGACAGAGTCAGCTGAAGTTGCCGAGAGAAAACCAGCACATCCAGCTCAGATTGGACTCTGTGGTCTGAAGGAGATGGGGTAAAATGTTTTTACTTAGACCTTGCCCCTCTTAAGGATTTTAACTTCCTAAACAGTTTGCAGGTTTGACAGTTAACTGATGACTGGGACAAAATGATAACCTTTATCTGATCCTCACTCTGCCACTGTTGGCCACGAATGGTGCTTATGTGTTGGTCCTAAATAAACTTTTACCTGGGTGAGTCAACAGCCTCTACCAATGGTGCTCTATTACCAGTCAGCAGCTGAGGCAGCATAGATTATCAATTAATTTGTTTCTCTTTGTTTTATTTTACACTACATATCTGACTGGGAAAGCAGCATCAAGACACAACAGTCACAGAAAGCAATCCCAGTGACACGTTTCACAAAAATTGACCAGCAAGTGTACACACCTTTAAAAACATACCAGTAGCAAGTTGGAGCATGCAAGGTGCTTGTCTTTACCAAAGAACCTAAAATCTAACTTTATGTGAAACTACTTTACTATTCTTGTAAAACGAAGCAAAGTTTACTCCAGAAACAAGATGACGCATGTAAGCTGTTCAGCTCCACAAGTTCAACGTAGTGGTTGTGGAACATATAATAAACCAAATGCCACCAGAATAGACAGCCAATGAATAAATGACTCTGCTAGAGAAGGGCACAGATGAGAGCCCCTGGGACTGCCCACCTATGCATTGAACACATTGACTAGACTAGAATTCAGGCTCATCAGTCAAAAACTAAAGTCCAGGGCCGTTCTGGGGCAATACTTCTACCAGGCAACAGTTGCCACCGAGAATACAATGAAGAAGGTCCTGACTAGAATCTTTATAACCAAAGACAATCCATGGCACAGGTACATACAAATGGCAGTAGAGAAACTCCAACTAACTCATAGCCCCAACAACAACCCAGAAATCAAAGTCACCATAAAAAGGCAACTACGCCTCTGCCCACAAAAAGCAAACATGCCTCACTGATCTCATCTTATACAATCGAGTCAAGTCACCTGCACCTGAAACAAGTTCTGGGAAAACGCGGCTTAAAGCCAATGTGTGGGCAAGACTGGTGCCTCTTCTTCCAATAAGAGATCTGATCCCAGTCTGGAAATTACTTAAAAATATTGATCACTACAGGCTATGTGACTACAAAGAAGTATCATTGGCCCATCTATTACAAAGTTGCCCATTGCACATTCCTGAGGTCGATCTTATATAACATGGCACACAAACTGTTATAAAGACTGTAAATCTTTTATTTTTTTGGGAAACAGTGTCAAACATGGCTAAATTTGGCAAATGTATGCATTTGTCTCAGACATTGCTAAAGGAAAAATTGTCGGGCACCCTGCCCTCACCCTCGGACTATGGCCCGCCCCTCGGCAGCGGCCTGGCCAGTGCACATTAGCATAGGGTTCAGAGTGCATGTTCCATGAACTAACATATCTTAGCTTAATCTTAAATGAATTGAAACTCAATCATGCATGGTCAAATATTTTGATTGATTGTTGTACAGAATTTTAATTTATTGAAACAGAGTCTAGTACGGAACAATTCTTGAATGCTTGTTTTACTACACTGGAGTTTTTAATATGTCTTGTTGTCATTACTTTGTAACGGTTTTATAAACTTATTCATTATTTCATTCACCTTCAAAAACATACCAGTAGCATTCAAGTTGGAGCATGCATATAATAAACCAAATACCACCAGAGTAGACAGCCAATGAATAAATTACTCTGCCAATGAAGGGCAACGTAACAGCCCCCAGGACTGCATCACACACATAAATGACTTAAACAATGGAAAGATATTACGGATATTACACTTGTTAGAAATGGAGGTCTCTAGTTGGTAATGGCTTGCACCCTGTCCAAGTTGGGACCTTTCCTTCTAGTCAGTTACACACCCTGATACCCCAGCTCACCCCCTTCATAGCTAAGCACGAGCACTGAGACTTATCTTAGAGGCAATGTGTAAAGTATTTGTACATAACACACAGTAACATGTTGAAGACCAAAACGACAAAAATCCAACATACACAACTCAAAATGTGACTTTTAAAAGGTTTCAAGCAATTCTGTCCATAGAACTCTATGGATGCAGTGATTTTACACAAAGTACCTCAAACGCTTTAAAATGCACAAGGCAAAACAGCCGCAGAGGAGGGAAGCTTTGGAAAACACAGCGATGAGTCGGTTCCTCATTTCTAAGGGAGGCGATGCTTCAGTCCTGATTCATGCAGGAGACGTGCTGTGTCGAATCCATACTGTAAGGGGAACTTTTTTGTGTAGAAATCCAAGAAAGTTCTGGTCTGCAGGTGATACATCAGGAAACCTGCTGCACAGGCGCGATGCGAGGAAATCTGGACACTCTGGAGATCGATTCAGTGGCGGCAAAGAGGTGCTGCTTAGGTTTCTTCAGCGTGGTCCCACGCTGCATCGATCTTGTCAGCCGCACAACAAGGCTTGCGTCGGAGTCAGAGCAGTGGTCCCAGACTTTGGAGACATGGTGTTCTGAACTCAGGCTGTGGCGGTTTCTCCAGCTACGGGCAGGCACTGCATCGATTTCTCCAACTGCACAGCAGCAGTGCATGGAAAATTCTCCCGAACGGTGGTGCTGCATCAGAAAAACAGGCACTTGAAGCGTCTATTGTAATGGTTTCAAGCGGGTCTTTGCAGCAGAAACAACTTCAAAGGGCCCAGAACTGGAATTGGCACGACTTGGCAGGCCAGAACTCCCAGCACTAGAGTTTAGGGGGTGCTGCAGGTGAAGCCTTTACTGGCCCTGAGACTTCTTAACAGGAGGCAACCACACACAAGTCTTTGGAGAAACTTCACAGGCAGGATACAAAGCAAAGTCCAGTCATTTTCCTGCAGGCCAAACCAGCAAAGCAACACACAGCAAAGGAGCAGTACTCCTCCTCACATCTCTTCAGCTCGCCTCTGTGGTAGAGGTTCCTCTTGATCCAGAAGTGTTCTAAAATTCTGGGGTTTTAGGTCCAATACTTATGCCCCTTTTGGTCTTTGAAGTAGGCCTTCTTCAAAGGATTGCCTTTGTAGTGTGAAAGCTCTTGTCTTGCCTGGTGTTGGCTCCAGACACACTCCCGGAGGTGGAAACAGCATTACGAGAGGCCAGGCACAGCCCTATTCAGGTGCAGGGGACAGCTCTTCCCACCACTGTAGCTTAGGAAGGCCCATCAACCTAGTGATAGGCCATCCGGATATGCAGGGCACACATCAACTCCCTTTGTGTGACTGTCTATAGTAAATTCACAAACAGGCCCCTGTCAATCTAAACCAGACGGTGATTCCACAGGCAGGTAGAGGCACAAGATAGTAAAACAAGAAAATGCCCACTTTCTAAAAGTGGCATTTTCAAACACACAATTTAAAAATCTCCTTCCCTAAAAGATGTGTTTGTGAATTCTGAGCTCAGAGAGCCCAAACTCAAAATCTCTAACTGTTCCCAATTGAATGTGACAAGGCTGCACCAATGATAGCATTTGGGAGAGCTAGTCCTTGCCATAATGAAAACGAAATTGGCAGTATTTTACTATCAGAACATGTCAAACACACCAGTACATGTCCTACCTATAGACTGCACCCTGCCCTTGGGGGTACCTTGGGCCTACCTTAGGGGTGTCTTACATGTAGTAAAAGGGCTAGTCATGTGGGTGGCACAACCAGTGCTGCAGGCTCACTAGTAACATTTGATTTACAGGCCCTGGGCAGCCACAGTGCACTTTACTAGGGACTTACCAGTAAATCAAATATGCCAATCATGGAGAATCAATCAGAATTACAATTTACACAGGGAGTACTTGCAATTTAGCACTGATCATCAGTGGTAGTGCCTGGAGTACCTTAACCAGGAAAAACGAAGCCCAGCACAACATCAAAAATACAGGCGGTAGAGGCAAAAAGACAGAGGAAACCATGCCAAGGATGCGAGGTCTAACAACACTCTTAAACATTGTTGCAAGAAATGGATGGATCAGCAAAGCTCTACAAGATTGACAGAGTTCAGGAACGCCCTGTGAGGGTTGAGGCTCCAGGGGTACCTTTAGTAACATGATGTGGGACTGATCCCTGATTCAAAAGTCATAAAGGCGTAGGGGACCCTGGGTAAGACCTTCCACAGGACAGCTGTTGGCCTGCTGCTCAGTGCCCTTTTAATATATCATGACACACAGTAACAGATACTTATGGGGTGAGATTCTTGGGAAAATGCACACAGGGCCATACTGTATTACTGGAGACAAGTTTGACCAAACAATGCAGTTAATGTCACAGCAAAGAGTTCTTGAAGTCACACTGTAAGTTGGTACTTCCCCTGAGAAATTGGATGTGCTCTTCTTGAACTCTTAGTGCATTAAAGCTTGCATTCTAAATGTGTGGGAAGAAACATCTGCAAAGCATTATATATTTACTATAGCTTCAGGTGCATGGACGTTGCCCAATCACTCAGATGCATGTTCGTCTTTAAAGACTTGCCAAAATGGTTGTACTTTTTGACTCCCAAATCTTGAACAGATGCCAAAAGAAGAAATAATTTGTTGTTTCCTGTCCATAATTGATGGCTAACCGATGGGTCACTGGGGGAACCTTTCATTATTTTTCATGTGTTACAAGACTACATTTTGCTAAAGCCAGTGTCTGGGAGATGAAGTCTCTTGCCACTCTTCCCTTTGGACCTGTTTCAGGTGATCTGTTGATAGGTGGCATGCGGGTGCGGTCTTGTGTGTGACTGCTTAGCTCTTAAAAACACAAAGGGACATATCTGTCTCATTACTGTTGAAATTCTCATTGTCCCCCAGGCCCAAGGTTTAACTTATATATTGCTTCAATAAGCAGCAAGATATTAGGGGGCAGATTTACAAGGACTGGTGTATTTCTGCAAATCAAAAGGGATGCGCCAGAATAGATGCAACACGCAATTTTCCCCTTGCGCCACCACGGATGCGTCGCATTTACAATGCGGCGCACCGTGGCGCAAGGATAGGCAGATGCGTGTCGCATCTTGTGGCGTAAGGGCGGCGCATTGCTGGAGTCGTGTCGCAAGCGCGACGCAACTCCAGCAATGTTCAGGGACCGCCCGTACCTAACGTGCTGCACCACTCCTTACAGGTTTAGTCGCAGCGGCCTCTGAAATGTGACTCAGGCTTTTTCCGACGGAACACCCACCCTGCATACATTAAACCTGACGCAGGTTTAATGTGGCGCAGGGCTTTACAACGTGACGCATCTCCCTAGATGCGTCACGTTGTAAATAAGTCGCAACGTGGCGCATGGTTTACATCGCTGCTGCGTCACAGAAGTGACGCAACTGCGGCGCAAATGTGTCGCAAGGGGCTTGAAAATCTGCCCCTATGTTTGGAAATGTGTGCGGGAGGTGCCATGATGAAGAAAAGATGTTTGTTCACAGATATCACTTCCCAGGCGGTAGAAGTAATGGGTGGAACTGTCAGCCATCTCTGTTGTCATGCCATAAATAGAACCACAGGGGAGTCTTCAAATTAAATGAGTGCTTATGGTGCAAATTTTAATTCCAGCCGTTCTAGTATTTAGAGCTGATTAATGCCATGCAATTATGTTCCATGTTTTGGGATACTTCTGACGAAAGAGTATCTCAGAAGACAAACCATGTGACCAAGAACAGCGCCATCATGATACTCTATTGAGTGTGCATACCGCTACAACTATAATCTAATATCTTCTAATCTAATCCAATCTTAATTTTCCAATCTAATCTAATTTGAAATAAAATAATCCAAGAAAAGAAGATTGAGTTCAAATGTAATTCCCCATTCTTCAGTTTCCAGCTATTTTTCTTGGAATGTTCCAGTAGACCTGCAACAAATAGTTCATGTTTTGGTAGAGGACAAGTCGTCAACACCCACAAAAATATGGAATAAAAACACATCAGCGTATGACACTGGAGCATCATCTCTGCAGACCTGTTTGTTGTTGATAGCTGGTGAGGAAACATCCAGGTTGCTCTTGGTTATTGATGGGAAAAGGTGAAACGAGCAGAAGGTAAGATGAAAGAAAATCCAACTTTTGCTATTTCTCTTCATGGTACTGATGAAAAGTTGTAACTACCGTCCGATTTACCCTCGAGAGGGAAGAGTGCAGGCAGCAACAGAGCACGCTTTCATTTCATTTAATTTAATTTGTATAATCAAAGCCTTTCTCAAAAAACTTCTTGATCACTGCATTTTTTCACGTTTCAATCAGAAACGTGCAATTTCGTGGGAAAGGTTTGCAGACATCCCAGTTTATGCATGCTCCTTTTGATTAACTGATGTCCTTCATAAAGTCTTGTGTTTGCTCACCACTAGGGGACATCACGCTCTAGAGGTAGTGTCCAGTTGTGGAATGTCCATTAGCATGTCTTGTGGGGAACGTACCGAAAGGAATGCACCGTGAACTTCTCTGGTTGCAGGGTCGGATATAAAGGTCGCACGGGTAGACAAAGAACGCATATGTATGTATTGTGTTGTTTTGAATATCTCTTCTAACATTACCAGGACGCTTCAGGGCTTTGTGGGGAAGGTTGGGGCAGGAAAGGCAACTTTAAGCATCAGGAATACGTATGTGTCCGAAGTCTGTGGGACATAAGAGTCCATCCAATCCACTATCTCTGTACAGAAGCTTTATGATGAACAGGGTATTGTCAAGAGTTGGAATGGTACACAGTGCCCTTTATCAACTTCCGTACAGAAGAGTAAAGGATGGTAGCTCCAGTGGGTGAAGACCTGTGCATATATGGCTAATCCCTTCAAATCTTTGTGCCTCACAGGGAGAAGCTGCTGTTTGCTATGGGAAGGCGAACAAAGGCACCGTCTGGAATGTGTGAACATGCTGGGAAGTTCTACATGTGAGCTGAGCACAGCATTATTTACTAAAAAGTAATAGATGAACTTAGAGTTTGGCGGGTGTGGGAGTTCTGCCATATTTGCATTGCATAAACATGTATATATTATATTCACTGAAAAAACCATAGGTTTCAGGGACGTTATAGTTACAAATTAGCATTTAAAAAACCTTTGAAATTCACTGAAAAAACCATAGGTTTTAGGGACAGTTATAGTTAGTTGGACATTGCACTCGTACAAAACCCGTGAAATTCCCCGTTATAGTTAGTCCAGCTAACTATAACTCGCGCCCGCAATGCACTGCTGATGACGTCACATATTACATCACTCATGACATGGTCAGTGACATCACTGATGACATCACTGATGACATCTCAAATGACATCACTGATGACATCACTGATGACATCATCCAGTGACTGTGTGTTTCTGTAAAGTTTAAATATTTTTAATATATATAGGAAAAGACGTATTGAAGAATGAGTGGGTGTGTAAGTGTCTGTATGGATGATTTAGTAGGTGCGTGACTGACTGTATAAGTGAGTGATTTAACGTATCTTACTGAATGCATGGGTTAGTGACTAAACTGGGTGAATGTCTGTATCCGTCTGTCTGTTGCTGTGTAAGTGGCTGCATGTGTTTGAGAATAGCTACATGAGTGTCTATATGAGTTATTGAATGCTTGTGTGAGTATCTGTATGGGTGCCTGAGTGTTTGTGTGGGAGGGGTGTGTGCGACTCTGTGCATAGATGTGTGAGTGGGTGATTCACTGGGTGGATGGTTTCAAGAGTGCATCTGTGATAGACTGTATGGGTGGGTAAGTGTGTGTAAGAGTGTGTTAGTGAGTGAATGTATGTCCCAGTGGTACATGTGTGAGTAACTACATATGTGAAAGGCAGTATATATGTGTGTTGGAGTATATAAATAGCTATAAGCAAGAGTGACTGATTGTGATAGTGGCTGTATGGATGAGTGTGTGCTTGTATCAGTGATTGTATAAGAGCGTAAGAATGTGCTAGTATTTGTATGAGTAAGTGAGCTGGTGTGTGTATAACTGTATAGGTGAGTAAATGGTAGTGTGTTTAATTATTTGCATGACTGACTAGGTGTGTGAGTACCTCTATGGATGAGTGGCGGTGTTTGAGTGTCTATATAGGAGTATGAGTGCATATGATAGTCCTGTACTGAGTGACCGTAAATATGAGTGACTGTTCGGGTGAGTGAGTGGATGTGTGCGTAGACCTAAGAATCAGTGAGTGGGTATGTAGTTATTGGTGTTGGAGTGTCTATGGTTTTGCGAATGGCAGTCTGTACTTTAGAGTGGGTGTATCAAAGGTTATATTAGGGTGTGAGAAGATGCATGAAATTATCACATGGATGATGTCATCAGTGATGTCATCAGTGATGTCATTTGAGATGTCATCAGTGATGTCATCAGTGATGTCACTGACCATGTCATGAGTGATGTAATATGTGACGTCATCAGCAGTGCATTGCGGGGCGCGAGTTATAGTTAGCTGGACTAACTATAACGGGGGAATTTCATGGGTTTTGTACGAGTGCAATGTCCAACTAACTATAACTGTCCCTAAAACCTATGGTTTTTTCAGTGAATTTCAAAGGTTTTTTAAATGCTAATTTGTAACTATAACGTCCCTGAAACCTATGGTTTTTTCAGTGAATTTCAAAGGTTTTTTAAATGCTAATTTGTAACTATAACATGTCTGAAACCTACGGTTTTTTCAGTGAATTTCAAAGGTTTTGTAAATGACAATTTTTAAATGTATTAATTGTTATATAAATTTTTAAAATACTGATTTACTACATTTTTAGAAACAATTTTTTTTTACATATTTTATTATTTAAATTACATTGTAATTACATTATACATTACATTACAAAAAATACTTTCTCTTAATGAATTACTTTAGTTTAAATACTTTGCAGATAGGCAATAGACTTTTAAGTACAGTAGTTACAGTTGTTGCAATGGGCAACACATTTTCAAACACAATGCAACATTCAGCTCAATGTGAATTTCTAGTTAAATGCAATTAGTTACTTTATGGATTACTTTTCTAACCACAGGACTGGATCCTAGATTCAGTCCTGGGACATCTCCTGTAAACAGTTGAGTAAAAGCGTTTTGGTTACAGTCGTGATTTTTAAGGAATATTATTGTATTTTAAAAGTTGACACTTTGAAACTTTTTCTCATAGAATCACCAATGTTATCCTATGGAAGGAAATTCACTTAGCAGGTAAAAACTGTTATCGTTACTTTTTCTTACTCAGTGTTGGATCCTGGATCCAGCACTGGTGCATCTCCTGTAAACAGTTGAAAGAATGCGTTTAAGTCATACTGTCGATTTTTAAGGAATATTTGTAGTTTGTGAAAATCAACACTTTGAAACTTTTTTGCTGAAAACCAGTCAATGTTAGCCTATGAAGGAAATTCAAGTTACCGGTAAGTACGGTTAAAATTACTTTTGAGGATCAGTACTGGGCTGAAACATGCAGCACTGAGGTCTCTCCTGATAACAGGTGAGTAAATCGGAATTCGTATTTCGGCTGATTTTAGAGGAATATTTTAAAGTTCCAAAACTCCACACTTAGAAGAATTTCCAAGTGAAACCAGTCAATGTTAGCCTATGGAAGGAAATTCAAGTTACTGGTAAGTACGGTTAAAATTACTTTTCAGGACCAGTACTGGGCTGAAAGATGCAGCACTGAGGTCTCTCCTGATAACAGGTGAGTAAATCAGAATTCGGATTTCGGCTGATTTTAGAGGAATATTTGTATGTTTCAAAAATCAACACCTAGAAGAATTTCCAAGTGAAACCAGTCAATGTTAGCCTATGAAGGAAATTCAAGTTACCGGTAAGTATGGTTAAAATTACTTTTCAGGATCAGTACTGGGCTTAAAGATGCAGCACTGAGGTCTCTCCTGATAACAGGTGAGTAAATCGGAATTCGTATTTCGGCTGATTTTAGAGGAATATTTTAAAGTTCCAAAACTCCACACTTAGAAGAATTTCCAAGTGAAACCAGTCAATGTTAGCCTATGAAGGAAATTCAAGTTACCGGTAAGTACGGTTAAAATTACTTTTTCAGGATCAGTACTGGGCTGAAAGATGCAGCACTGAGGTCTCTCCTGATAACAGGTGAGTAAATCGGAATTCGTATTTCGGCTGATTTTAGAGGAATATTTTAAAGTTCCAAAACTCCACACTTAGAAGAATTTCCAAGTGAAACCAGTCAATGTTAGCCTATGAAGGAAATTCAAGTTACCGGTAAGTACGGTTAAAATTACTTTTCAGGACCAGTACTGGGCTGAAAGATGCAGCACTGAGGTCTCTCCTGATAACAGGTGAGTAAATCGGAATTCGTATTTCGGCTGATTTTAGAGGAATATTTTAAAGTTCCAAAACTCCACACTTAGAAGAATTTCCAAGTGAAACCAGTCAATGTTAGCCTATGGAAGGAAATTCAAGTTACTGGTAAGTACGGTTAAAATTACTTTTCAGGACCAGTACTGGGCTGAAAGATACAGCACTGAGGTCTCTCCTTATAACAGGTGAGTAAATCGGAATTCCTATTTCGGCTGATTTTAGAGGAATATTTGCACAATGGTGAAGGGAGGGCGTGGCCTGAGGTGACATCTTTGCAAACGCGCCCCGTTGCGCGTTTTAAGTTGGGGATTAAGTCCCCTTGAATCCTGAGGGTCCCTAGGGGCCAACTAGACCACCAGGAACCTCCAATATGCGCCAGGGGCTGCGTTGCAGAGACGTGTAGAGAGGCCACACCCCTTTACACCTCTCTGCAACGCAGCTCTGTGGCGCATTCTGGATGTACCTGTTGGGCTAGTTGGCCCCAAGGACCCTCAGGATTGAAGGGATTTAATTCCCCATCTTAAAACGCGCCACGGGGCCTGTTTACACACATGTCACCTGAAGCCCCGCCCCCTCCCTTCACCACTGTGCTAACGCACCCCGTGGCGCGTTTTAAGTTGGGGGATTAAGTCCCCTTGAATCCTGAGGGTCCCCGGAGTCCAACTAGCCCACCATATACCTCCAAAAGCGCCACAGAGCTGCGTTGCAGAGAGGTGTAAAAAGGGGCGTGGCCTCTGTACACCTCTCTGCAAGGCAGCCCCTGGCGCATACTGGAGGTACCTGGTGGGCTAGTTGGCCTCAGGACCCCCAGTATTCAAGGGGATCGTTCCCCCTCAGCAAACGCGCCAGGGGCGTGTTTGCAGAGTGGTGAAGGAAGGGGCGGGGCCTGCGGGCCCGATCGTTTTTTTTTTTTCTCCCCTGAAGGGGGGCTGTGTGGCCCCCTTCCTTTTTTCTTTTTGGGCCCTGGGGACCCCATCCCCCAGGGCCTTACCCCTTTTTAAATTACCTTAAAAAAAAAAAAAACGGGGGAAGGGGGCCGCGTGGCCCCCTTCCCTGGGCCTGTATTGGCCCCGGGGACCCCATCCCCTGGGGCATGGCCTATATATTTATTTTTTGAGGGGTCAGCGTGGCCCCCCTCCTCTGGCCGTTTTAAGGCCCCGGGGACCCCATCTCCCGGGGCCGGCCTTTCCATTTTTTTTTATTTTTTAATGTTTCTCTTTTTTGGGGAGGGGGGCCGCGTGGCCCCTCCCGAGCCACTACTTGCCCCGGGACCCCATCCCCCGGGGCTGGCCCTCTCCGTTGGGGACTGTGGGGGGTCCCCAATCCCCCACAGTCCCGCCGGCTCCCCACGTCCCTTGGGAGCCGGCATTGCTGTTCCACATGGGGAGCAGCTGACATGCTGCTCCCCATGTGGAAAAGCAATCGCTTTGGATATTGGAAGAGAGAACAGGTTTCCCTGCTCTCTCTTCCAATATCCAAAGCAGTTTGCTATGGCAGGACGGGAGCCGCGAGGCTCCCGTCCTGCCATAGCAAACTACTGTGTCCCGGGGGTAGGCACCCCGGGACACTGCAGGAGCCGGCCCTGGGCTCCAGGAGGGGGGCCGCGCGGCCCCCCTCCCATTCAGTACACAGCCCCGGGGAGGTGGTGGTCCCCGGGGCTCTGGGGGTCCGTAACGGACCCCCATATTAAAATGTTTAGTGCCCCGGGGAGGTGGTGGTCCCCGGGGCGTGTGGGGGGGCTGGAGCCCCCCCACACAGGTTTAATAATTATTTTAAAAAAAGCCCCGGGGAGGTGGTGGTCCCCGGGGCTGCGGGAGGGCTCAGAGCCCTCCCGCACCATTTTTTTTAAAAAGCCCCGGGGGGTGGCGGTCCCCGGGGCTTGGGGGCCCTTGAGGCCCCCACACATTAAATTATCCCCCACCATGCCCCCGGGACTTGGGCCACCCGGGGGCCAATTACTATCGAGCGCGGGAGACCGCGCTTCGATTTTTCCGGCAGGATTCGCGCACCCTGAGCGCATCCTGCCGATTTAAAAATTTTTTTTTCTTTTTGCCCAGGGGGTCCTTGTGGGACCCCTGAGCAAACCTAGGGGGTCAGGGTGTTTCTACCCTGCCCCCTTTGTGCGCTTTGCGCACTTGTTTCTGTCCCTCGGTTCTACCGAGGGACAAAATGGCTGCCAACATTTCCTGAATCGGAATGTTGACAGCCAGCTGACAGCCAATTAACATGCAGCTCGTGATCGGGAGGGTGCGCGGACCCTACTCGTCCCTAGATATCACTAACTTTTTACTTTTCATTTTCTCAGCAACTACTGAACGGATTTACACCATTTAACAAAAGGGTTCTTTCTGAACCAAGAACTACCTCTTTGCCAAATTTGGTGTAATTCCGTTCAGCAGTTCGGGCTGTAGCCGTGTCTAAAGTTTCCTATGGGAAAATGCATGGGGAAAACGCGTTTTGGGACCCCCCTTTTTCTCGGCCCCCGCTTGACGTATCCCCCCGAGACTTTCAGGGTAGGAGCGGACCGGAGCGCCCCACGAAGTTTGAAAAGTTCGCGAAGATACGTCAACCGGCAAGAGAGTTATTTCAAATAGAATGTCGCGGATTTCCTATGGATAATAGGTTGTAACTATAACTATCTACTGGCGACTGCCAGTAGATAATAAATAGGGTGGAAACGATACCCGCCAAGTTTTCAATCCACCACGAATGACGTAATGAGAATGCCAAGTATGCCAAGCTCCCCCTCAAAGTTGAATGTCAATCGATGAAGTGTATTGAAAGCCCTTGATTGTCAAGGAAGCATACGTGAACATACACCAAGTGTACCGAAGGTGAAAGCAACCCGAGAACTAGACTTCATTTGGGAAAGGTAGGATTTAGGCTCAACTAGAATTGGCAAAAATGAAACCATATGAGTAGCCAGACATTGAGTTGTGCTCAAAATGTAAACAATTATTGACAAAGTCAATAGGGCTGGGCGAATGCGTGATATTGCTGAATGTTTTGTCGAGTATTCACCCTCTGAACTATATTATCATATAATATGACTAAACAATAACATTGGGCTGATTTACAAACCAATTGTGCCGCCGGTGCGTCACTTTTTTAGACGCACTGGCGACACAGTGTGCCTGCCCATATTTGGAAGGTAACATAATGCCACCCTGCTTGGCTTTTCATGGCTTTATAAATATGGCCCTCTTTCAATCATTGCTCTGCGTGAAAGGGGCGTTCCATGGGTGTTGCTGTGGATGTTCCCAAGAAACATCCATGCAACTGGACGGATTCCAAGATTTATAATGTTTCGTAAACCTGGGAATTCGTCAGATTCCTATGCCTCCCCAGGGGAGGCTTAAGGGAGGCGCAACGAGGAGAAATACCTTTATTTCTCCTAGTTTTTCCTTTTTCTATGTGCAGCACACATAGAAAGAGGAAACAGCCTCTTGTGATTGTTTTTGTGCAGGATGGTGCCCCTTCCTGCACAAAAACGATGACCGCCTACAACACAGACACTCTTGCAGCATGGCGCAAGGGTGCCTGCGCTGGTGCATGGCAGCCCATTGTGTACCAGAACAAGGGAAAAGGACAGGAATGCGCCGTATGTTGTAGATAGGGCGCTTTCCTGCCTTTTTCTTTTGGCGCACAGCAGCATCAAAAGGAAAGTTTGCTGCACCTCCCTGCATCAAAATATTATAAATGAGCCTCTCAGTGTCTAAAAAAGACAAAGAAAGTGTATTAAAATGTCACCAAGAGATGGCACTAAGATGGCTCAAAATATAAATATGTTGGTGCCCCAGACGTTCAAAGATATACTTAAGATGCCTCCTTTTTCTTCCATGAACAGCATTTCCTCCTAATCCTTGCAGGCTAAGCTAAACAACACATAGGAAAATATGGTCCTGCTCAATAGCTTATACTATTACCAGCTTTGAATTAATGAATGAAATTGGCATTTTTAAAGCGCAACAACCACCCCTAGAGGCATTTTGGTGCTAAAACCATGAAACAGAAAAAAAAAACCTGTCCCTCCAGAAAATAAACATTAAAGATTGAGTGAACAGCCTTTTTTCAGAAGCCTTTTTTTAACAAATGGAGGAGCACTGAACATAAAACAAAAGTCCAAATTGTTTTAGTTCTTTTCGTCTTTTATTTCAAACTTCACAGAGGTGCACAGAGACAGCCAACGCGTTTCGTTCCTCAAAACCACAACAGTTTTGGAACTTTATCAGGGCTTAGTAAATAACGAAGCAGTGTATATAAATCTGACTCCAAGAAAATGACACTCGGTGCTTCTTAAAAAACCAGGGATCTTCATCAGACAATGCTTGTTAACAAACCTATAGAATCATATTGTTAATCAAAATAGTGGAAGCACATGGAAAATTAATAACACGTGCTCGTAAAAAGGTTGACCCAGACTTCGGCTAAAATACCACCTTCAGTGATGCAGTGCCGGGTAGGAAAGCATTTATTCCGTAATTTTGAGAATGAAGTGCTAACCGATTGGTCCGTCACCCTGTATTCATTTTTGACTATTGTTTTCAGAAGCTTTCTGAAAGTAGCAAGGTTGGCAGCTTTCTTTAAAGTGAGCAGACATAGATCTACCCCCACTGGATTGTAACCTGAACTTTGGGATCTATAGCAGATTATTGAAGGCAGATCTCAGTGTTGTCGGTGGACAGTAGGGGACATGATAATCAGAGAGGAATTTGGGACCAATTTGATAATAGGCCCTGTACACAATAGTTAAAGCTTTGAAAATAATCTATTTACCAACTGATAACCAATGGAGCTCATGCAAACCTTCTGTGATGGAACTTTGATGATGGAGTTGAAGTACCAGCCTTGATGCTGCATTTTGCACCAACTGCAGCTTCCGGATCAGATAGTTAGACAAACAGAAGAGGAGAATATTGCAAAAGTCAAGCCTTGAGGTGATCAGGACATGTACAACCAACTTCATTGCTGAAAGGGATAGAAAGTCAACAAACTTTAGTAGAGACATAGGGCCTTATTTATGGGCGTTTGGTGTAGGGCAGCCCAGCAAGGCACCTTGCTGCAGTGCCATACGCCAAAGTGAAAGGGCAGGAATGCACTGGTATTTTGAAATACGGTGCATTTCTGTCCTTTCTCCATGTGCTGGCACTGGTTTTGTAGCTTAGCGCCAACGTAGGCACCCTTGCATCATGGTGCAAAGGGGCCTCTATTGCATGAAGGATCGTGTTTGTGCAGGAAAGTGTACCTTCCTGCTCAAAAGCAATTTGCAGAGGAGTTTTCCTCGTGCTATGTGTGCAACAGAATACATCACATGTAGAAAGAGGAAAAAATTAGGAGAAATAAAAATGTTTCTCGTCGTTCTGTCTCACCTCAAGAGGTGTAAGGATTTGGTGCTCCACCAGATTTACATGACTTTGTAAATCTGAGTCAGCATCAAATACCATGGGTGTTGCATGGGAAACCCATTGCAATGCCCATGTAATGCCTATAGGGTACAGATTAAAGTAATGCAGTGATTTGCACTGCATTGCCTTGCTCATGATTTATGAGGCCACTCAAAGCCATACAGGGTAGCTTTGCATAGCTTCATAAATTGGATTGAGAGCCATGCATCATGCATGTACCATGTTATGTGATGCAAAAGTGATGCAGGGCTCTCATAAATAAACCCCTCAATCATACAAAGACTTACCCTTGACATGCTGATTACATGGTGGTGAAAAGACAAACCATTATTGACATTTTCTCATACGTTCCTCACCACCTTGGTGGGCAGGGGGGTTAACAAGATTGTCCAGTTACCAATCCAAGGCAGAGAAGCGGTTATTCTTTCAGAAAGGTAGCATTTTCTTTTTTTCAGTGTAGGAAATGCTCATTCATCCACGTATTAGCTTCCAAAATGCAGTTTTTAAAATTTTGGTCAGAGCTGGTGGAATTTATGTTGAAAGCAGGAATCAGTTGGGTATCATCTGCATAAGGACATAGTGGATATACCAAATGATTTGATTAGAGTAATAAGAAGAGACATATACACATGGAATAAAGTTTGGCTGAGTGACAAGACCTGGGGGGCACCATTTTTGAGCAATTTCTCCTTTGTATGAAAGGGCCCAAAGTAATAACTTGCTTCGTGTTTTCCAAAAAGATTGAAGCCAGGCCAAGACACAACCTCAAATTCCTATCTCTACTAGACATTGAAGGCGAATATCATGATGAAGCGTGTCAAAGGCCGCCAATATATCTAAAAGAATCAGCACAGCATTTTTTCTACTGTCTAATATCAGTTTTAGAGACTCAGTTGCTTCAAGGAATGCCAAATCAGTGGAATGTCTAGGTCTGAAACCAGCTTGAAAACAGTGAAGAAGGTTATGCAATTACAAGAAACTGACCAGGTGGACATTAACCAGTGTGTTTTACAATATTGTTATTGCCATTGGAAGTAAAGAAATAGTCCAGTAGTTAGACAGGACCTTTGGGACAGCATTGGGTTTCTTAAGCAATGACTTGATAGGGGCTAACTTCGAATTGTCTGGCACAAAAAACAAAAGGAGTGATTGATTGAATAAGGCATTCAGAATTGGATTAATGATCTCAATACCCTTCTTTAGCACCAGTGGGGAACAGGGGTCTAAAGGCAATCGAGATTTACATTGCATATTAGCCTGTTTAGACTGCTCCAAAGTCATGGTACTAAACTCTGTGATAGAGGTTGCTAAATGGCAGTTAAGTAGAATCCTGCCAGGCATTGCCATATGTCTGACAGAGGGAGTAAAACCAAGAGAGGTGGTCGTAATCTTATGCCTATCACAAATTTCCTGTGAAGAATCGAGTTCAGGAAAACAGCCGAAGAAAGGCTGAAGAAAGTCTTTTGAGATTTGAAGGACAACGCAGAAATCATTCTTTGTTGCTTCAATCCAAGCAGTGAAAAAACTGCCTCTTTGCTGCTATAATGGCTTTATGGCATTCTTTTTAAGGCTGATTTATAGAGAGCTCTATCTGTTTGAGCATAAGTGGCCCTTCAGGCCCACTCTAGTTTCCTTCAGGTAAGATGTTCTTGTGCCACAGAAGGAGAAAACCAAGGGGCAGATCTAGCTTAGTTCTTCTGGGTATCGATAACCAGAGGCAATTGCTCATCGATGACCTCAATGAGCCAATGATTAAACCTGTCTAAATCATTGTTTACTTCTCCTGATAGCAAATGGAGGTAACTAGAAAGTTGCTGAATAAAGGCAGAAACCTGGAGTTTGCCTCATCACCAGCACGTAATACCAGTCCTACCCAAAGACCTGCTACCGCAAGCATGTCAAACACGAGGTCCACGGGCCGCATACGGCCCACAACGAATATCTTTGCAGCCCAGCCAATTTAATTAAAAAATGTTTGTAACTTAATTTTTGTAATTTCCAATTACCGTAAAATCTCGAGTATAATGTGGACACACATTTTTACCCTTTTTACCCTGCTAAAAAAGGGGGTGTGCATTATACACAAGCTGAAAAATGTTTTATTTTGTGCTGGAGGAGGAGTGGGAGGAGGAGCAGGGGATCACCGGCATCTGTGTCACTGAGGGGAGCGGGAGGTGGGAGGAGAAGTGGGAGGAAGAGAGAGCTGATGCAAGGAGGAGCAGGAGAATGCTGGTGTTGTCACTGAGGGGAGCGGGAGGGGGTAGCTGAGAGGGGTAGGAGCAGGAGCGGGAGCTTCCCTGGACTCACAACGTTCGCCAATGACCGATTACTATAGTCGTGTAGCATCTATGTAATGACCTAATGCCCAGGCGAACCATTTCCCCCCACTAATACTAGCAGCGAATATTTTAGCAGACGATAATAATACCTACCACGCCATTAGTCTTGTACTGACTTGCTTGGTGCGCCTAACATGAAATATTTAGCATTCAGGAGGTTTAATTACGTTATGCTTATTAAATTGTCCAGTTATTCAGGCTCTGGTAAGTTAATGTTCAAGGAAAAATAAAGATTTTTATTAAAATGTTTTTTTATTTTGTGCTAACGACTACTCATTTATTTCCGCCCTTTTTATTCAGTATGTCTTTATCGAAACCAAGTGGTAGTAAAGCTAAACAAAAAATTGCTGACAAACATAATAATTCCCAAGAAAAGTGGGAATTGGAGTATTTTTGATGTGAACTAAAAGATAAAATAATCTGCTTGGTAGATAATAATGCTATTAGTGTAACAAATTTATATAACAGTAAACGTCACTATGAACAACATATATCAAAATTTATAATTACGAAGGATTAATGAGACAAGAGAAATTGAATGAGATGAAGTTGGGATTGAAAAAACAACAGTTCATATGTAATAAAGTTTCACAAGAAAGTTAAGCAGCGGTGCATTCAAGCTACTTCTTGTCGGAGTTGATAGCTAAACATTGGAAACCTTTTACCCAAGGTAATTTCATCAAGGAATGTCTAATTAAAGCTTCAGAAATTGTTTGTCCTGGAAGTGTGAAGGCTTTTCAAATAATCTCTTTGTCTCGAAATACAGTTGCGGAAAGAGTTACTGATTTAGTTTCAAAGCTTTTTCTATTGGCTCTGACGAGAGTACGGACATTGGGGGCGTAGCTCAATTAGCTTTGTTTCTTTGTGCTTGCGACACGGATTTCAAAAATTTTGAGCAATTATTGGAACTAGTACCGATGCGTGGCACTACTACAGGACAAGATACATTTAATTGTGTTTAAGAGCTTCTGCAGAATATACAATCTACCTCTGTCAAAATTAACTTCTGTAGCTACAGATAGAGCTCCTTCAATGAACAGAAAAACCAATGGTTTTGTGGCATAAGTGCGGAAAAAAACCAAAGTGAAATATATGACGGATCCAAGATGCATCATCCTCATTCCATTATACATCAAGAAGTATTATGCACGAAGGTAATAAACATGGAAAATGTGTTGACATCTCTCAAAAAAATTATCTATTTCATGAGATCTCAAAGCTTAAATCAGCGACAGTTCTTTGCTTTCTTAAGTGAATCAGAAAGCAAATATTCCGGTTTGTCGTATTATACTGAGGTACATTGGCTATCCTGCTCCAAGGTTCTTAAACAATTCTGGGACTTCAAAGAAGAAATATGTCAGTTTTTAATAACTAAAAATCAATATACAAGCTTGCTTTCTGATCCAGTATGGTAGCAAGATTTATCCTTAATGGTTGATATAACAAAACACTTATATGATTTAACTTTAAAACTGCAAGGAAAAGATGAGATCATTACGATCATGTGTCACCAAGTTAAAGCATTCAAATGTAAGCTAATTCTTTGGAAAAGCAGTCGAAAAACGAAGATTTAACACACTTTCCGACATGCAACATGAACAAATCAAGTTTAGGTGAAACTGCATTGTATCAAAAATACACAGAATACATTTTAAGCCTTAGAACTCATTTTGAAACAAGGTTTGCAGAATTTAAATCTTTGGAAGACAAGTTTTCTTAGTTTTCTTTGATTTTCTCAATAAATATAGAATCGGTACCTAATCAAATGCAAATGGAGGCAATTGAGATCTAGTGCGATTCAGATTTGAAGGCAAAATTCATGCGATTCAGATTTGAAGGCAAAATTCAGTGAAGTTCGCATGCCTGAATTTTACAAATATTTGCCAGCCAGGGTTTAAATTTTGCATATGAAATTATTTCCATGTTTGGAAGTACATATTGGTGCGAGCAGTTATTTACACTTTTGAAAGGATATAAGTCTCCTGTCAGATCCAGAATTACTGACATTCACCGTTGGTCAGTTTTGAAAGTAATCACTGCGAACAAGATTTCCCCTGAAGTAGGAAAGATAGTAGCAGAGGAGACATGCCAAGTGTCAGGAAGAAAACATAAATTTTATAGCTGTTCTTGTTCTTTTTTTATTCTGTACTTTTCGAAATAAACCTACGTTTCTATGAAAATTGAAGTTTTTGTTTTTCTTGCTGCCCACATAAACTTAAACCTTGTTTGTTTGGCCCGTGTTAGCCTTTGAGTTTGACATGCTTGTGATACCGCTTCTAAGGATCTCAGTCATAAGTGTAAGTGGGATAAACCCTATGATCTGATCATATCTGGGCTTCTGGAGAGCCGGCCATGAGAGATGTTGATTTGTAAAGTTTCTGTCCAGAATATGGCCAGCCTGATACGTAGTGCTGATAACCAATTTGAGTGAGATTGAGAGCAGTTAGGTGGTCCACAAGTGACCTAGTAGCACCATTATTAGCACCATCAATTTGGCAGATGAGGTCACCCAGAATGGTGAAGTTGGAATACTGAAGCCAATGAGGAATTATGCCTCTAAAAGCGAGACCAGGAATTGAGATCAAGTTCTGAGAGTGATAGACAAAAATGCCAGAAAAGGAGTCTTTCATAGAAATCAGCAGACAAAGACCCAGACCTTCTCCTCCTTCTAACTTATCAATATGGAACATAAAGCACTGACAGTATTCTCAAAACAAAAGCCAGGCTGCCCCTAACTTCCATTCCTGCCCATATGGTGTACAGTATAGCCCGGAGGAATCGCCATTGCTATCTCTGGGTGGGAACACACATTTAACCAAGTTTCCATAAGGAAAATATAGTCTAGCTTTTTATCTGTTAGTAAACTATACATATACAGAGCATGTTTAGGTAGAGATATGACACTTTTTAAGTCCCCCTTGCAATTTGGTATCATTTCTGACATTTCTGTGAGTGCCCATAATTAAATCTGGGCTCTTCCTTACCCTAACAAATTCATCATCCTGGGTAATAAAAATAACCTGTTGGAAAATGGAGGAAGATAGTGACCCCAACACTATTCAAGTTTATATTGTAGCAAGGCTGCATACCAAAAGTCTTCATTTCATCCTCTAAGTAAACGATAAGGCCAAGCTGTCCTGGATCAAAACTAGCAGTGTTGCTGGTGCTGGTTGCAGAGCGGATGTGGACAGATGTGGATGGGTGCAGATGGGCTTGTCTTTGGCACGAGCTACGCACATCTGCTACGCACCATGCTGAGGGTTTCCTTATGAGCATCAGCCTAGTCAAAAGTCCCCTCTTCTGCTGCCGAATGACTTTACTACTGACTGCCAACTACCTGCTTTGGTCTAATATTTTTCCACCGGGCAATCTTTATTGTAAGTGTGCAAATTATGTAAAAAATCCTAAAACTGACAAAAAAAAGCAGTAATTAATCTAGTTACAGCACACACTATACACTATTGCCAAGGGTCACTCAATTTTATTCTAAAGTAAAGAAGTACAAAATAAATATTTTAATGCATGACTCTAAAGCAATGTGTCTTTATTAACAGAGTTGCACATAGACTCCATTTCGAATAAATTGCTGATTCATAATGGTAACTGATGCAGTGTGTAAGGGGGCTGGTTCACAGGGACAACATGATGTTAGATGCATAGTCAACTCATAAGAATCCTGTAAAGTGCAATTTGCACAGCACCACAGCTTGCTCGCTTGAAAAACATACTAACATGGTATTTGGATATAAAACATCTGCAGGTTAAAATAAAGCATCAGTGATGCGCACACCTGTTTACCATGTGCACCTTAGATGTAGGCTCAACAGGAGCTATCAGCTAAACGCGACTGACCTTGCTTTGAGATACTGCCCCAAGATCTGCCATGAATCGTGCTCTGAGATAAAAATGCCACACGCTGAATGGAATCTTGACTCTGTGAGTTTCCGTTAATTGTGAGCTTTTGTTTTGTGAGGTCCATGAAGATGTCAGCTAGTGACAGCCTGTAGAAGCATCCGGAAGGGCAAAAGAACATGTACTATTTAATTTTGACATACAAAAATGAACCACCTTCTGAACACGTGTTGGAAATTCACCCTGCCTGTAGCTTCGCCCGTTTTTTGCCTTCTGTTACTGAACCCGTTTTTTGTTGGCCATAGGAGTATTCACATTTTAATCCTGCTAACCAGTGGTACAGTGCTTGTGCTTTCCCATTTAAACATGGTCAATATTGGCATATCCCTAACTGCCACATTTAATATACATATAAGTGAGTCACATGTAAGGTAGGCCTCAAAAGTCCATGGGCAGGGTGCATGTTTTTAAAAAAATGTATGGCATGTATATTTAATGTTTTACAAGCCCTGGCAGTGAAAAACAACCATAGTTATTTTTACTGCGGCAAGGTTGTTTATCCCATAGTTTAACACTGGACCACACTATTAAAATTATCTGTTTTGAAGTAGCTAAAAAATGGCTCAATGGCTCATTTTAATAGAAATTTATATTCAAACTTAATGGTGAAGTTGAATTTTAAATTACGATTTTCGAAATCATCATTTTAGAAAGTTGTCATTTTCCTGCTTGAAACCAAAACGCTTCCCTGTCAGTGTCCAGCTGTCACCTGCCCCCTGTTGTCTCCCCTGTGGTGAGATATGCAATGCTCCCAGACAGTGGACAAAGGGCTCTTGGTGTCGGGTGAGGGACTCCTCCATTGACAGGGTGGCTGGAAGCTGTGACCAAACCCTTAAAAGGATGCCTAACTTGTCACTGGCAGATGAAGCTCACATCTAGGCCTTCTTCCCCTTTGTGTCTCTAGCCAGGCTGGCACCAAACCCAGTGGGGGCGGAGGAACTGACCAGAATTAGTTTAGGGGATGGACAAAGGCTTGCCCTTCGCCTACAAGCTGGCATTGGACTTAAATGTGGACCCCACAGACTCCGCCTCAGAACACTTCAAGACCTATAAAGATCTGAAGGACTACCCTCCTGTCTGAGAACAGAATGATGACTGAACCTGCTTGCTTTGAACCCATGACCCCAGAAATGACTCAAAGGTTCAGCTGGCTGACATCCTGTTTGAGTTACAGAGACACAACAAGCTTCCAGAGGCCCTTGCTCTGCAACTGCCCATCTTACCAGTACCAACTGCACCTTCCCTAGACCCCGCTACTGGCTTTTGTGGGAGTGGGTTGTAAACTCCAAGTGGTGCCCCCCAGGTCCTAGACCCTTAACTGGTGTTAGAGTGTAATCCTCCTGCCACCCAAACTGCAGGAAGTGGGACTTAGAAATGTTTTGTTAACTTTCTGCTTGAAGAACCGACAGACACCAAGATTACCATCAAAGCCACAGCCATTGACGTTAATTCATTGGTCAGACTCAGCTTGCTGTTTGCCCAGGTGAAAATGATCTGATTTCCAGAAAAGTCTCTAAGTCTGAACGGAGAGAGTTTCATAAGGGCCGAGGGCAAGCCGCAGCTTTGCCCACTCGGAGCTTTACAGTCTTCGTTGAGCCTGCTTTTCAGCAGTCTGCTGTCTTTGAGCTTCACTTCGGATCCAGCTTGCAGCTGCCCTGCCAAAGGCTTACTGATGGACACTTCACCTCCATAAATGCTTCTCAGTAAGAAGATGAATGAATGAAATGACTTTTATATAGCGCATGGCTACCCGGGAGCATCCCAGCGCTGGAACTGTAACTAAAAGGACAGTCACCCTAGGGGAAAAGCCAGGTCTTTAGCTGTTTTTGGAAGGTAAGATGGTTGGGTTCCCTACGAAGATACAACGGAAGCGTATTCCAGAGTCTGGCGGCGCTGTATGAAAAGAGCCGGCCGCCACTTCTGGCCTTCTTGATCCTAGGGACCACTGCTAGGTGGAGCTCATCTGAGCGGAGTTTTCTGTTCGCCCTATAGGGGTGAATCATGGCTTTATTGATAGGAGGTCCACTCCCTTCCAAAGACTTATGGGCAATGCAAAGGGCCTTGAAGTTGATTCTCTCCTGCACCGGGAGCCAGTGGAGGGAGCATAGCGCGGGCCTTGCTGAACACCGATTGGGGGTCCCCGTAAGCAGTCTCGCAGCACAATTTTGTACAACCTGCAGTTTCGCTACCACTGAGTTTGGGGCCCCTAGGTAAAGGGCATTGCCATAATCTATCCTTGACAGAATTAATGCTTGGATCAACAGTTTTTTTGCTTGGAAAGGTAGGAGGGGGAGGACTTTATGGGTCATTCTAAGCAGGCCATAACATGAGGCAGCAGTCTTCCTAGCCTGTGCTTTAAACGTGAGATCTTGGTCTAGCCAGATTCCCAGACTTTTTATCTCTGTTTTTCGGGCCGGCACCAGGCCCATATTAACTGGCCACATGGTGCTTGCTTTGAGGCTTAGAGGGTTGCCGAGAATCATAAGCTTGGTTTTTTCGCCATTAAGTTTTAGGTGAGACAAACTCATCCACTTGGCAACTTCCTCGAGGCAGGAGTGGAGGTCATTAGCCGGCTGGTTAGGATGGTTCAGTGCTACGACCAGCTGTGTGTCATCGGCATATGTTACTATATGAATCCCGAAGGGGGCTACAATGTCCGCCAGCGGGCCATATAGACATTAAAAAGAGTGGGACTCAGGGAAGAACTCTGAGGAACTCCGCACTGTAAGGGGATAGGATTTGAGATGGTATCGCCTTCAAAAACCTGGAAGAATCTTTCTTCTAGGAAAGATTGTAGCCATATCCAGTCACTCCTGCACTCCTGAGGCGGTGAACCAAAATTCGGTGGTTCACCGTGTCGAAGGCCGCGCTCAAGTCAAGGAGGATTATGGCTGATGAGCCTCCTGAAGCAAGAATCTTTCTAGATTCTTCCACCACTGCTAGTAAGGCGGTTTCAGTACCTTGGCATGGGCGAAAGCCTCATTGGGAGGGATGGAGCAGGTCATTGGATTCAAGGAACGCGGAGAGCGTGTGGTTAACATATTTCTCCGCTATCTTGCTGATTCCAGGAAGGAGCGAAATAGGGCGATAGTTCCCCAAATCGGCTGGGTCCAGGTTGGGTTTTTTTTAGCAATGCTTTTACCATTGCCCTTTTCCACTCAGGGGGGACCGAACACATAGATAATGAGTGTTGGACTTGGCCCTTTTTTTGCAGGGTCATCCCTAAACTTTTTGCCTTCCTCCTATATTTTTTCTGACCTGTTGTTGGCTGTTTTATGACTCTGGGCACTTTACCACTGCTGATCAGTGCTAAAGTGCATATGCTCTCCCTATTGTAAATTGTGTTATGGATTAGTGACTCTATGATTGGATGATTGGTTTACTTGTCAGTCCCTAGTACAGTGCACTGAGTGTGCCCAGGGCTTGTAAATCCAATGCCGCTGGTGGGCTTGCAGCACTGGTTGTGCCACCCACAGAAGCGGCTTGTAAAATGTGTCTCAGGCCTGCCATCTCAGAGCCTGTGTGCAGCCTAGGGCTGCCATGTCGACTTGGTGAGTACACCCACTTACCAGTCCCTAAACCTTCCCTTTACTGCATGTTGGTCACCCCTAAAGTAGGCCCTAGGGCAGGGTGCATTGTAGGTACAAGGTAGGACATGCCCTGGTGTGTGTGGCATGTCCTAATAGTGAATTACAGCCATTTTCGTTTTTCACTATTGCAAGGCTACCTGCTCCCCATAGGCCAGAATGGGCAGACTGACTATTACACCTTATAGTCAGAACTGACCCAGGGAACATGGTAGAAAAACGAATTTAGTATGCCTGAACTCAGAATGATAAAATACATCTTTTAGTGAAGTTGGTTTTAACATTCTGTGTTTGAAAATACCACTTTTAGAAAGTGGGTATTTTCTTGCCTAAACTTCCAAGCCTGCCTCTGCTAGGTTGTGTATTCCTTGTCTGGAGATTGAGTGACAGGGGCTGGGGGTGGCTACAGGAGACAGGGTGAGTCAGCACAGGGCTGAATAGAAAGATCTGCATCCAGAGTGGAGGGAGGAGTTGCACCTGGGTCTGAATAGGGCTGTGCCTGCCTTCCACAATGCTGGCTCCACTCTCCTGCCGGGCGGCTGAGCACCCTGCCCCACATTCTGAAAGGAAAGAAGGAGACAGAAAAACAAAGTGCTCCAGGACTGACCAGAACTGGTTTTGGGCTGGGCAGAGGCCTCTCTGCCTTCAGAGAACAAAGGAAAACTGTGTATAAAAAGGGGACCCAGACCCCTAGGAAATTAGATCACTTTGGGAAAACAAGAAGAAACCTTTGCTGAGGAGCGGAACCAAGAAGGAACTGAGGAGAAGACTATCCCTAAGCTAGAGGGATCTGCCTGCAGTGGTTGCCTGACTGCCAAAGGAAGGAGAAAGGACTTTGTGTGCACTTTTATTCAACTTGTAAAGTATCTCCAAGGGCTTGAGAAAAGAGCTTGCCTCCTGCTGAAGTCTCAGGGACAACAGACTTCAACCACCAGCTCCCCAAGAATCCTTTGGAAGTGCCTGCTGCTGTTTTGGGCCTTCTGAAGGGACTGCGTGTCGCAAGGAGCTGAAAGCGCGACTCAAGAGGAAGAAGCGTGTCGCCGTCGCTGCTGCTGCCGTCGCAACTCCGAAGGAGGGTGTCGCCGCTGTAGCTGTCGTATTGCACCGCATCGAGAGAAGCGTCCCGCAACGAAGAGGAAGCGTGTCGCCGTCGCTGCTGCTGCCGCCGCAACTCCGAAGGAGGGTGTCGCCGCTGTAGCTGTCGCATTGCACCGCATCAAGAGAAGAGTCTCGCATCGAGGAAGAAGCGTGTCGCCGCCGCAGCCGCTGCCGTCGCAACTCCGAAGGAGGGTGTCGCCGCTGTAGCTGTCGCATTGCACCGCATCAAGAGAAGCGCCCGCATCCACGGAGAAGCGTGCCGCCGTCGGAGCTGCTGCCGCCGCATCACGAAACAAGGGTGTCGCCGCTGCAGTTGTCGCATCGAGCGGAAGCGTCTCGCCACGTCGGAGAAGAGGGTCGCCGCCAAAGCCGCTGTCGCCGCATCGCTGAACAAGGGTGTCGCCGCTGTAGCTGACGCATCGAGTCGAGACTTCTCGCAACCTCGGAGAAGCGTGCCGCATCAGGAAGAACTTGACGTCTTTATTTCTTTGCACCAGAACTTTGTCGCATTTCCATCGCTGCAACATTGCTTGTTGTGGAAGCGTCCCGCATCGTAAGGTACATTGACTTAAAGTGTCGCATCGTAAGAACTGAACTGAACTAAGCTAAAACTACCATTTTTAAGTACAGTATTGTGGATTTTTGTCGTTATGGTCTTGTGTTAAAACTATATAAAGAATACTTATTTTTGATATAAACCTTGTGTGGTGTCCATCTGTAGTGTGTCCCTAGATTACTGTATGTGTTCACAAATGCTTTACACACTGCCTCTGAGATAAGCCTGTCTGCTCGTGCTAAGCTACCAAGGGGGTGAGCAGGGGTTATTTTAGGAGTGTACCCCTTTACCCTGACTAGAGGCGAGGGTCCCTATTTGTCACAAGTACCTACCTGTGCTAACTAGAGACCCCCAATTCTAACATTGGTGGTCAGCGGTGAGGATTCTGGACTTGCATTTGTGACTCATGTACAGTGATTGGTGAACACTACTAGTGAGTGCAGACCAAACGCGACCACATACTGTTTTTCTGTTTTATGGTGTCCTCCTGGAGGTATTTTTGATACCATGACTCTGGTTAGTTGTTGCAAAATGGAACTCAACTTCTGGCACATGTTTATCTACACAATGAAGGAGCTACGTGTGTTTTGCAAGGAAAGAGGGCTGCCTGTGAAGAGAAGGTCCAGGGAGGATCTAGAGGCATCCCTATTTCAGTATGAGTTACCCCGCTGGAAGGCAACACTACCAGTTGAGTCTGAGGAGGAGGAATTCTCTAAAAGTGAGGGAGAAACAGAAAAGATAGCTGGCTTCTGGCTCATGAGCAGAAGCTGAAAGAGATTGATGAAGAACTGAGAGAGATTGATGAGGCTCAGAGGGCCTTAGCCCAAGAAGAAGAAATTTGGGCAGCTCAGGAAGTGAGCTTTGCTGAGTTGGAGGTGGAGTCCAGCTCAGATGGTGGCAGCAAAATTAAGTTATTCAGTGCTGAGAGAGTAGTGCACACACCCAGAGATGTGGCGCCTGACTTGGAGGGGGTTAACATACACCAGGAGGTTCAAGGACATGAGGTAGCTCCAGTAGTGCGCAGTGTCCCTGAGAGGAATAGGGAAACTGACACAGGGATTCATGGTCCTAGTGGTGGGAGGGACACTCTACTGACTCTAGATGAGAGGGGCAGGGAGAGGGGTTCCCCATGGTTGAAGTCCTGGTATGTGAGTGTGAAGACCGCCCAGAAGAGTGTGGGTTGAGTGACAGAGACAGTCAGATACTGTCTTGCCAGTCTCAGGAGAGTGGTGTGGAGTACGTGTGTGAGGCACTGGATGGTGAGGTGAAGGATAGTTTGGTTAACCCCTGTGGGGGACTGTGTGATCCAATTTGGGGAGAGCATATTGTAAGTCCCTGTTTTCCAGAGCTATGCCAACACCTGTTGGAGTGTGAGTTCTCTGACCTCAGGGAGCTCACATTGGAGGCAGACCTTTGGTGGATTCCAGAGGGTCTGAAGAGGCATTGGGGAGTGACCCTAAGAGGAGTGGCTCAGGTGTCTTCCAACCCAGAGTGGTGGGAGAGGTTCAGTGTAGCCCAGCTAGGTCCCGTGGTAATGGGAGGGGTGTAGGGACTCACGTCCTGTCTCAGTGGAGAAGGAGTGAGTGTGGGGCTGCGTGTCCCAAGGTGCCCGAAACCCAGTCTCAGAGCCTGGATGGTTCTTCAAGGGAACACCAGGTAGGGAGCCTAGGCTGTCCTGATGGGCCGCCTGTTGAGGAGGATCTCCTAGTGTCTAGGAGAACCTGGAGCGTCTGTAAATGGAGCTCCAGTGTTTCTGGTGTCTGGCAGTGCCGCTCCAGTTGGGAGGGTGCAGAAGTCCAGAGTGAGGGGTGAGAGGGGGAGAGAGTCCCCAGTGGAAGAACCAGTGGGTCAGGGACCAGCCAGAAGGGCTGAGTCACCAGTGAATGACCATGGTAACACCACTTCTGTCCTGGGGGATCTTCCCGCGCTGTCAGATGGACAGGGGTCGGGAGATCTGCGCCAGGCGGACTGTCACACAACACATGAGAGATGTGTTACCCTCTGGGGGCATGCGTGCTCCCCAGGAAGTCCTGGTGCGCCAGGCAGATTATTACACAACTCTAGAGGAGTGTGTTTCCCTTGGGGGTTGGTGTACCCTCCCGGAAGTCCTGGGTTGCCAGGCACAGGTCCAGCCTAAGGGTTCAGACCCTGGGTTGGAGGGCCAGGTTCAGGGTGTCCCCCTGACCTGGAGGAAGGGGCAGCTGCTAACAGTGCCCCTACCAGTTTGTCTTCTGGGGGCACCACTCCAGGTGGGAGGGTGCAGGGCCCCACTGAGGGAGGCAGGGAGAGGACAGCCTCACCCCTGACCTCTGCCCAGTCTAAGGGTACAGACCCTAAGCTGGGTTCCCAGTTGCAGGATAGAACCCCTGAACTGGTGGGCGTAATTGTGCAGGACCCCTACCACAGGTGCCCTGACAATTCTAGAAGGGGGTACCGCTCCAGGTGGGAGGGTACAGAGCCCCAAGGAGGAGGACCGGGTGTGGGAGAGCCCACCCCAGTCTCCTGTCCAGCCGCCGGTTACAGGCCCGGGGCTGGTGGGTCAGTGTCAGGATGTCATACCTGACCTGACGGTTGGGAGAGTGGACAAAGGGTGCCAGGCACCTGGGGCTACTGCCCCCGCTCTCTGACACCACAGAGGTTGGAGAGCCATGAAAGGCCTGGGGCCTGGCTCTCATCACTGACGGCTGTCAGTGGCCACTGTGGCTTGCTGTCCTGGTGGACAGAGTTGCCCCTGGGAGGGGGACAGAAGTCACACCCTGGGGTGGACTAGGCCACACCTCTGTGTTGGCCATGTGGGTACTGTCTGTCTAGTTGGGACACACCTGTGAGCAAGCTAAGGTTAGGTGCTGCACAGGTGGTGTCCACAGTTGAGGAGAAGGGTTCCCCATGGGTTAGCTTGGTGGGCCCTGAGAGTATGGACAGAGTGATTCCAATAGGTTCAGATTGGCGTAGAACTGGAATATGCCCCTGCTGTTGTGGGCCAGGGTCCAGGTTCTATCGCCCAAAGCAGGGAAGCCCATCAGGGTAGTGATTGGTCTCCCTGCGTTTTTGGCTGGAAGGGGGTTGTGTTGGACTTGGCCCTTTTTTGCAGGGTCATCCCTAAACTTTTGCCTTCCTCCTATATTTTTTCTGACCTGTTGTTGGCTGTTTTATGATTTCTGGGCACTTTACCACTGCTGATCAGTGCTAAAGTGCATATGCTCTCCCTATTGTAAATTGTGTTATGGATTAGTGACTCTATGATTGGATGATTGGTTTACTTGTCAGTCCCTAGTACAGTGCACTGAGTGTGCCCAGGGCTTGTAAATCCAATGCCGCTGGTGGGCTTGCAGCACTGGTTGTGCCACCCACAGAAGCGGCTTGTAAAATGTGTCTCAGGCCTGCCATCTCAGAGCCTGTGTGCAGCCTAGGGCTGCCATGTCGACTTGGTGAGTACACCCACTTACCAGTCCCTAAACCTTCCCTTTACTGCATGTTGGTCACCCCTAAAGTAGGCCCTAGGGCAGGGTGCATTGTAGGTATGAAGGTAGGACATGCCCTGGTGTGTGTGGCATGTCCTAATAGTGAATTACAGCCATTTTCGTTTTTCACTATTGCAAGGCTACCTGCTCCCCATAGGCCAGAATGGGCAGACTGACTATTACACCTTATAGTCAGAACTGACCCAGGGAACATGGTAGAAAAACGAATTTAGTATGCCTGAACTCAGAATGATAAAATACATCTTTTAGTGAAGTTGGTTTTAACATTCTGTGTTTGAAAATACCACTTTTAGAAAGTGGGTATTTTCTTGCCTAAACTTCCAAGCCTGCCTCTGCTAGGTTGTGTATTCCTTGTCTGGAGATTGAGTGACAGGGGCTGGGGGTGGCTACAGGAGACAGGGTGAGTCAGCACAGGGCTGAATAGAAAGATCTGCATCCAGAGTGGAGGGAGGAGTTGCACCTGGGTCTGAATAGGGCTGTGCCTGCCTTCCACAATGCTGGCTCCACCTCCTGCCGGGCGGCTGAGCACCCTGCCCCACATTCTGAAAGGAAAGAAGGAGACAGAAAACAAAGTGCTCCAGGACTGACCAGAACTGGTTTTGGGCTGGGCAGAGGCCTCTCTGCCTTCAGAGAACAAAGGAAAACTGTGTATAAAAAGGGGACCCAGACCCCTAGGAAATTAGATCACTTTGGGAAAACAAGAAGAAACCTTTGCTGAGGAGCGGAACCAAGAAGGAACTGAGGAGAAGACTATCCCTAAGCTAGAGGGATCTGCCTGCAGTGGTTGCCTGACTGCCAAAGGAAGGAGAAAGGACTTTGTGTGCACTTTTATTCAACTTGTAAAGTATCTCCAAGGGCTTGAGAAAAGAGCTTGCCTCCTGCTGAAGTCTCAGGGACAACAGACTTCAACCACCAGCTCCCCAAGAATCCTTTGGAAGTGCCTGCTGCTGTTTTGGGCCTTCTGAAGGGACTGCGTGTCGCAAGGAGCTGAAAGCGCGACTCAAGAGGAAGAAGCGTGTCGCCGTCGCTGCTGCTGCCGCCGCAACTCCGAAGGAGGGTGTCGCCGCTGTAGCTGTCGTATTGCACCGCATCGAGAGAAGCGTCCCGCAACGAAGAGGAAGCGTGTCGCCGCCGCTGCTGCTGCCGCCGCAACTCCGAAGGAGGGTGTCGCCGCTGTAGCTGTCGCATTGCACCGCATCAAGAGAAGAGTCTCGCATCGAGGAAGAAGCGTGTCGCCGCCGCAGCCGCTGCCGCCGCAACTCCGAAGGAGGGTGTCGCCGCTGTAGCTGTCGCATTGCACCGCATCAAGAGAAGCGCCTCGCATCCACGGAGAAGCGTGCCGCCGTCGGAGCTGCTGCCGTCGCATCACGAAACAAGGGTGTCGCCGCTGCAGTTGTCGCATCGAGCGGAAGCGTCTCGCCACGCTCGGAGAAGAGGGTCGCCGCCAAAGCCGCTGTCGTCGCATCGCTGAACAAGGGTGTCGCCGCTGTAGCTGACGCATCGAGTCGAGACTTCTCGCAACCTCGGAGAAGCGTGCCGCATCAGGAAGAACTTGACGTCTTTATTTCTTTGCACCAGAACTTTGTCGCATTTCCATCGCTGCAACATTGCTTGTTGTGGAAGCGTCCCGCATCGTAAGGTACATTGACTTAAAGTGTCGCATCGTAAGAACTGAACTGAACTAAGCTAAAACTACCATTTTTAAGTACAGTATTGTGGATTTTTGTCGTTATGGTCTTGTGTTAAAACTATATAAAGAATACTTATTTTTGATATAAACCTTGTGTGGTGTCCATCTGTAGTGTGTCCCTAGATTACTGTATGTGTTCACAAATGCTTTACACACTGCCTCTGAGATAAGCCTGTCTGCTCGTGCTAAGCTACCAAGGGGGTGAGCAGGGGTTATTTTAGGAGTGTACCCCTTTACCCTGACTAGAGGCGAGGGTCCCTATTTGTCACAAGTACCTACCTGTGCCAACTAGAGACCCCCAATTCTAACAATGAGGCATTAATCAGGTGAGTGGCAGTGGGGGCAATTGTTGGTGCAAACAGTTTCAGGATGTTAGGAGGTGCAGGGTCTAGTGGCGACCCACTTTTTACTGATGACAAGATGGTGAAGGTCTCCAATTGATGTTCAGTTATATGCCCACCCGCATTCATATGCTTGATTGGAATGTCACTGTCTTTTTGGGGAAGATGCTTAAGGATGTTTTGTACTTTGGTAGCAAAGTATTCCGCAAGTTCACTGCAGCGGAGACCTGAGGTATCCGGTACAACCGGAGGGCCGGGGACTTTGAGTAGTTTTTTGGCAATGAAGAAGGTTTCTCCAGGGGAATTAGCGGCTAACGCGATCTTTTCCTCATAATAGGTGGCTTGGGCTGTTTTTATTTCTGCCTTATCCGGTCCAATAGCTGTCCTATATTCCAATTTCATCTCAAGTGAGAAATCTTTCCTCCAGACCCTTTCCAATTTTTTACATTGCTGTTTTAAGATACGTCATTTGGGGGAAAACCAGGCGGACTTGTTAGATCCAGCTTTCTTCTGGATTGATATTTTAGGGAGCACCAAATTGAGTGATCCCTCAATCCAGTTGCAAAAACTTTTGTTAGCTGCAGCTGGATTGGAATCAGAATTCGGTTTGGTCTTTTCGAGTTCTAGAGTCCACCTCTCCAGGGAGAGTTTGGACCAAGGTCGAATTTGGGATCGTGTTGGTGGGGTATGTGATGCGGTGCTTGGTGGCGACCAGAAGAAGGGGATCATAAAATGGTCAGACCACGGAAGGGGGATGGGCTCTTTCCCCTTCAGGTCTCCCAGATTAGAAAAAATGGGGTCGAGGAGGTGCCCTTTAACATGGGTTGCTTGTGGGACCTTCAGAAGCAATTGATAGGCCATGAGGTCTTGAGCTAGTTCAGTTGCGGTGAGCGCTAAAGGGTCATCAAAATGCAGATTAAAATCTCCTAGGAGAGTAAAATTAGCAGCGACACTGGCAAGATTGACAACTGTTTCTAGCAAGGATTTACAAAATTGGCCTGTCACCCCAGGTGGGCGATAGATAAGAATACCTGAGAATGAGATGGTGGGGGTAAATTCTATTGAGAAGTAGAAATTCTCACAGTCTGATAGCGGGCTGCCTAACAAGCGGCAAGTCAAATGGTCTTTGTAAATAATAGCAATATCACCGCCCTTGCCTGTCGCTCTGTCCACCCTCTGAATTAAATATCCCGGGGGAAGTGCTTGGACAATATCCGGCTCTGAGCTGGAGTTGAGCCAGGTTTCTGTGAGGAACAGGACTTCCGGGTCAGAGTCGTTTAAGAACATAGAGATTTCAATCGTATGTTTGGGCAAGGATCTACAGTTAAGTAGAAACAATTTGTACAATTTCACAGGGGGTGGTAGGGAGACAGCGAGTGCAGAAAGTTCAAACTTACAGTGCAGACACCTGTCCAGAAGTGTCTCGATCGAGATAGAGAGTGCACATTTTGGCCCTGGGATTCTATTTAACTGTTTGAGCTGCGCGCTGGTGTAAAGATAGTAACCTGAGGGAGGAGAGGCAGGGGTTCTGGCCCCTGGGCCCTTTCGGGCACGGACGGGCGCAGATGGGCTTGCCTTTGGCGCACCTTCTGACGCTTTTATGGCGTCAGTCGTGCGTCGGGTTCTAGCTGCTAGAGCGCTGACCCGGCACCTAAGTGCGTGTGCAGGTAAAGATAGGATACACCACTACCCTCAAGCTTTAACACAGCTCTCCCCGTGAACATCAGAACAATTTTTAAAACTAATAGCAGCAGTATGTTAAAAACCAGTAACAGCAGTAATTACATTAAAACTGAAGCAACAACAGGTAAAAACGCTCAGGCTTCCACGAGGGATTCAGTGCCTCTAGATAAACTTTCCACTGGGACAAATCTGGTCCCTCTATCAACCAGTACTCTGTTGTGGTTGGCCTTACCTTTTCCTTTGACTTGGCATATCGCCACCGGATAACCATGGCTGAAGCTTTGTGATTTTTGGTCCTATGTTTAATTCACATTTTAAAAATTCATTTCTCCGATTCGACTTAATGGATGTTTGTTATATTGATATCATTTAATTTGTAAACATGTACTATAGTTGTCTAACTTAGTTTGGGAATTTTGTTGTGTTTTTCTTTATTACTGTTTGAGTACTGCATACATAGTTAACACCTAAATTAAGCCTGCCTGCTTTGTGCCAAGCTATCAGAGGATTAACACATGCTGATTTAGTGGCTTTAGTGGTTTACCCTGACAAGCATTGTGATCAATATTTAAGGTGGGTTCTCACTCTCCTCAAGTAATACACCAATTTTTACAACATTGAATTATAAATGAGTAAATTTGCATTTTAGTTTTCTTTTTCTAGGCCTATTTTTATATCATTAATTAGAACAAACAGAAAAAGACTCATTTCAATGTGCCATATTGAAAAGTACATGCAACTGTGGTCATTTTAGATTGTAGTTCTCTGAAAATCCTTTAAGCATGCTCGGTGGAAAAGGAAGACTTGTCTACCATGATGAAAAAGAAAAACAATTACTCCAGGAACCCATAATTTGGGGTCAATGTGTGGCAGTAAAACGGGGTAAAGTCACAAGAGGCAGAACACACATAGAGTCTGAGCAGCAACGTATACATTTATACTCTAAGTAATTGAAAGCAAGGTCAAATTTAGAGAAAATCTCTTCTGGTATTCGTAGTTGGTCACAAACAGGCTACATTCAACATGGGGTTAAGGTACCTTCTGCAGAGATCTTCGTATGCTGAAGAGGTATGTGTTTAGTCTAGTCACTGTTCTGACTTCTCGTAAAGTATTATGTTGGGTTACGGTTGCTTAAAGGGGCATAGTATAGGCTCCTTAAAACCTCTGCAGTGCATGGGGCCCCTAACCCTTGATGGACCCCCAAATCTTCAGAGCGCCCAATTCTTCCCAAGGCAAACCAATATCTGTGAGATACAGGAGACATAGGAGCCCCTCTACACATTCCACAAAGGAGTCACATCATTTCACATTACACAGCTGGTGCCTGCTGTAAATCACAATCTGTAGAAATAAGATCACAGATTTGTATTTTATGTTGATAGTTCAGTAAGTTACTGCTTTTGTCACAGAGATCCATTTGATACCTGCAGTTTCTAAGTTGCAATCCTTAGATTATAGCACAGTAAGCTAGGAAACAACATCAAAGTGCTACATGTAAACTGCAAGGTATAGGTTTAAATCCTTATTTTTTTCCTCAATCATTAATTATTCTACGATTGATAAAACATTGTACTCATTAATCCAGCCAACCCCAGCCTATCAGTATGGATGACATGTGATCCTCATTGTCTTATGTAACATTTCATGAACATTGATTTAGACACTTGTACAATTCATGGTTTCTGTATATATTTGTGATTTAAAATGCCCTCACACCCTAAATTGAGCTAGCTAGCATTTTGAAAGAGATTCAATAAAAAAAATTAGTAAATGCCACTTAATTCATCATTAGTGAAATTATCAATACAGACAGGCACATCTGACAGTGCATACATTTCTCTTACATACCGGGGTTGATCAAAGTTAGAAACCTGCCTTTCTCCTAAGCACTTGTGAAGTGATACCAAGATGTGTACCTTTGGTTGCCACCACTGTACTGAAATCTAGATGTTATGCTTGAGACAACAACCACTTAGCATGAGATGCCAACAAAGAAAGGCCTGGTTCCCCTTTAATAAATGCTGTATGTTGGGCCCAGCCACAAGTGAAAATCAGAACTCTACCTACCCTGTTCAGATTGCTGATCCAAGAGAAAGGAGACAACGTGCAGGTTCTGCTGAATGTTCCCAGTGTCAGCACATTGTTAATTCAGCATCTTTACCTGTGCCCCAACAGTTTCAATAATAAATGCCAGATCCTGGATCCACCTGGGTTCCCCTCATTTCCTGTAATGCTTGTTTATCAGAAAACTCGTATCTGCAGACCAGCAGCTGTATGTATATAGTGCCCAATGTACTCTGCAAGCCTGAGTCAGGAAGACGCTCTGCACTCATGGAGGAATGTCTGCACTGCAGTTTCCAATTGTGGAGATCCCGCCATGACGGCGCAGGCTCTTTGTGAACCAGGACCTGTGTGTTTCTTCGTGTCAGGACTCTCTCTAATACATGCATGATTAAATAGCTATTCATGTTTCTTTGCACGCATGTGTATGTCTAACTAATGCATCCCTCATGTTGCCTCAACAGTAACTCTGGTTTGTGAAGGTGGAACCCTGCAAGGTCTCCCACAATGCCGAAAGCACAATGAAGAAAGATGTGTTATGCTGAGCGGAATAACATGACAAGCAGCGGCATAATGTAAAATGATGCCCCATCCTGCAGAATGTGATAAGGGATTCCCTGATTCCCTAATATCTTACAGATATTCATATGCCTTTGGCTGAATGGGGGCCCCCCTAAGGCTTGGGGGCCCCCATGCAACACAGGGGCTGCAGGAGTCTGGGTCTTGCCCTTAAACATACCTTATCCATCAGCGTCTCACTCAGAATCCACTCTCCATTGCAGTATTTTGTGGTGTAAGTTTGAGGCCTGGAGCAAACCTCCTTTGAAACATGTTACTATATACAGGCACTCACTCATGCCCTGCACTAAAAGAAGCTGCTAGTCTCTAGTGCACTTTAGCCTAATTCCATACAGTGCATGTCTGTGGCAGCTGTCTACACTTTGATCAAACACTTTGAGTTGGACTGGCAGAGAGTAAACAAGACATTGGCCTCCTCCAGCACCTTCAGATACAATGGGTCTCATTTACAAACCCCTTGCACCTCTGGGGCCTCACTTTAAAATGGGAAAACATGACGTATCAGTGGCGCAAGGGGCTTGTAAATAAGCCCTAAAGTTCCGTGGCACTGACGTACGTAGACCCCGGATGGCTCACGCACAATTAATTTAGTGCTGAAATAATTGCCAAGTGAACTGTCACAGATTGGACAGTTCCCACCTATGATTTTTACATGTGGAGTACTGTGTCCAGTTCATAATAGACAGAACTCTGACGTATTGCTTGGGTGTAGTCACTGTGTTTAAGAGGCCTGCTACTGTTGTACTACTGCTTGCCTGCACGCAAAAGCTTCCTGGAGCTCCGGTGTGCGTGTGGATGCTGGTGACAGGAGGTGAACCCTCATCAGTGCCTGTTCCTCCATTAAGGCGGAGGAGTGTCACCCCACTGCTCTTAGAGCAGTGAAAAGGGGAAAAAGAAAACGATAATAACAAGGGTGCCGATTCACAGAACTAATCTGAGATAAAATCCTAAACTTACTACTTTTGGTATTCACAGAAGGCATTTAGTAGTAGTAAAGTTAAGACTCCTAACTTTACTACTACTAAACTGAGACAAAATCCTAACTTTACGACTTTCGGTATTCACAAAAGGCATTTAGTAGTAGTAAAGTTAGGAGTCCTAACTTTACTACTACTAAATGCCTTCTGTGAATAACAAAAGTAGCAAGTTTAGGACTTTATCTCAGATTAGTTTTGTGAATCGGCCCCAAGGTTATTATCATTTTATTTTTGGTTGCTGCTGGTTGAGTTGGATGGGGAGGGGCTTTTGCGCTGGCAGAATGTCACTTTTTTGACTTTCCGGTGGTGCAATGTGCCACCGCATATTTATACGGCCACGTAAAGCCACTTTACGTGGCTTTTCATAGCCTCATAAATATGTGCCCCTTTCACGCAGAAAACTACTTGAAAGGGGAGTTCCATGGGTGTTGCTGTGGGTGTTCCCACGCAACACCCATGGAACCGGACACATTCTAAGATTTACAAGAAATCCTAAACCTGGGAATGTGTCAGAACCTAACGCCACCTCAGGGGTGGCATTGGGGATGCTCAACGAGGAGAAATGTTTTAATTTCTCCTCGTGCTACCCTTTTCTGTAGCACACATAGAAAAAGCAAATCGCCTGAATTGATTGATTTTGAGCAGGAAGGTGCCCCTTCCTGCACAAAATCCACCAGCCCCACAATGCAGGCACCCTTGCACCACGGTGCAAGGGTGCTTGCGTTGGCGCACGACAGCCCATTGTGCTCCGGCGCAGGGGAAAAGGACAGTAATGCGCCGTATCACATGGATGCGGCGCATTCCTGCCATTTTGTTTTGACGTAGTGCAGCGCAGAAAGATTCTTTGCGGCACTGCCCTACATCAAAACCTCATAGATGAGGCCCTAAGTGTGCATGACTGCTTGGCTGGCACTTTGCATATTCCCCAGCAGGCTGTTATGGACTGCCTGGTGGGGAATATGTACAGGCTCCTTGTCCCGATCTGAATGCCGATCCACTGCGCTCAGACCAATCACAACCCTGCATCACAGCCTTGTGATTGGCTCAGGGGAGCGTGTGCACCCGGTGCTACCTGCAGCTTCTTCCGGACTTGAATCTAGAAGACCAGAGAAGAGGAGGAGAGATGCAGCCATCGGAAAGGGTAAGTGTTTTTTTTTTTTTAAATATACCCCAGTTCCCTACCAGCCGTCACTGACCCTTATAGCTGTCACAAACTCACCTCTGCTAATAAGGACTAAGCTATAAATAGCCAGAATGTCATCTCTCGCACATTTCACTCAACACCCAATGAGAGTGCTGAGAGCTGATCCAAAATGCGAATGACAAATCAAGCCAGTAAAATGAATGAATGAATGCATGCATGAATAAATGAGGATTTTGGAAAGAGCATTGCTACCACACTGGGTGTCCTATCTGGTGTTTAATGTGTAAATGTTGGTCCCAGGTTTTGCTTAGAAGCCCGTAACTGCCGCTATAAAAGGTCAGAGTTGCGAATACCAAGTCATGCCTCCTTAATCCACCACTAGACACTCGATGTTTATATCACCCCTGGAGGTTCTTTTTTACTCCCTGCTTTCTCACTTTGTCACTCTTTTTCATCTTTCTCTTCCTCCTTTCCTCCTTGTGTATTTTTCCTTCTACTGTTCTAGGTCGAAATCTGATGAGGAATAATAAGCGCCAGTCCCCAGAAATGCGTGCTGGTGAGCCCCACCTTCAAACACTAGCTCAAATTAAGCCCTGGTAGTATGCACTAAAATGCAGAAGGAACCGAGAATCACAATTTAGGAGTTGAAAAAAGTGCATTCATGTGTTTTCCGACAACAGGTACGAAAATGTGGCAGAAGAGAAGACAGCAGTTTATTGTAGTGTGAGATCTTTTAGGTAGTTAGGGTATTGATCACCTAGATTCTAGTAGCAGAAACAGAGGGCTTTGAGGACTGCCATTCTTGTTAACAGGCTACCAATGACGTTCTCACAGATGTTGAGGAATGGATTTATGTCTCTTTTGAATAGAGACAATGCAAACGTTTAGATAATTTAGAACTTCTTTTCTGAGATTATATTTCATGGATTTCAATGGAGTCTTCTCAGTATTTTCCAACCTTTTAAAATCAGTGCTTTTCATTATTTATTCAGTTGCTTTTTTCCAGTATTTACAAAACATGTTTTTTGCAGTGATTGTTATAAAGCACATATTTGATTTACTTCTCCTTTAATTCAGGGTATGTTGTGTTTTCCCATTGGCAGTCCATCCAGTGGACTTAGAAAGCCTGTGTATTTCACCCTCACTCACACTTACATCTCATTACCATCTCCCACATCTCATTACCTGTCACACTGGCTCTGTCAAAACTCTATCTGTTTTACCAAACCTTTAATGGATTACAAAAGTAAGAATGCTATTTTAAATATTTAATATCCCCATTCCTGGATACAACAGGGGGTCACTCACCCACTCCTTTTGGAATATTATAACATTGTATTAGTGGTCAACCATGCCAACAGCATATCACTTTGTGAAAACGTTAATGTTGCGTGATGCGTTAAATATGCTCACCACTGCTTTTCTGCACTGTTTGCCTGACTGCATTAAGGTGCTGCTGTTGTTGTGTGGACATTCATAGCTGCCAAGTGCCCCCATCGCAAATGTATCACTTTAAGTACGTCCTGACCTTTCAACAGACATCACATTGTATTCTAGGTCTTGAAATATTGCTGTTAACAATGTAACTACGGACTCTAAAACCCCAGCAGTAAAGTGCAGTTGGGTAAAAAGCCAGGGCTAGCTGAAGATATCACCCATAACAATGGGACACCATTTAGTTGGTATGTGGAAAGTCTTATGTCTTGTTTGCACCACTGTCTTATGTGCAGGGTGATACCACTATTTTCACAGTTATCTGTCACTATGCCTTGCATTACATGTTTAAAGTCTGGGTCTTTGAAAGGTATCCTGTTATCAATACAGACTTCTTAGAGAATGGACTGGTGTATCAAAGGGTTGTACCCATTCTGTGTCAGTGGCTAGATGTGTTAAGGCCTGAATCACAAAGGTAAACATACATTTTGTGCAAGTTTACAATTTTTTGCCATTCACAAACTCAGAGTTAATTGTAAGTTTACAACCATGGAAATTCCACCGTTGGGGCAGAGAACTTTGTACATAAAAAGACAGGCCTCCGCAGTCATCATCTTACTATTAACCCGTAGTTTGCAAACAGCAAACAAATTGTATACTTGCATAAAGCGTAAGTTTAATTTTGGTAATCAGGCCATGGATTATATTGCCGAAGAGTATTTTGAGTCAGCCATTTTATCAATCAGTGAAAGAACTAAACATTGCCAAAAGATAAAATATGATTTTAGTATTCCCTGGTTCTCTACAGTGTATAAAATAATTTGATTAGACCTAAAGCATGCTTCTAAACTATGCAACATTAATCTAAGCACTCAAAACTGGGGTAAACAGAAGGGAGAAGAAAGAATATTTTTGTGACAGCTCCAAACAACAAACCTCAAGCAGAATATTCTTAGACCTGTCAGTCTTAGGATGGTCCACAAACCATTTGCTTACTCCTCATATTTTTGCAGATCCTGTTTATGTTGCCGCTAGGTTTCTGTGCACTTTATCACTACTAACCAGTGTTACAGTGGTCGTGCTCTCTCCTTTTAATATGATAAAAATCAGCTTGCACCCAATTGGCACATTTAATTCACTTGTAAGTCCCTAGTAAAGTGGTACTACATGTAGCCAGAGCAGCTACTAGTGGGCCTACAGCATATGTTGCGTCACCCACTTAAGTAGCTTTTTTAAACATTGCAGCCTGTGTGTGTAGTTTTAAACTACCATTTTGACCTGTCAAAATAAACCCTTTGCCCTGCCCAATCCTTCCTTTTTAGTACATATAAGTCACACCTATGGTAGATCCTGAACAGTCCATAGGGCAGAGTGAATTGTAATTAAAAATGTTGACAGGTACTTTTTAAGTTTTACATGTCCTATTAGTTAAAAACTCCTAATTAGTATTTCACTACTGCAAGGCCTGTATCTCCCTCATGATGACATTAGGTTACCTTATTACAATTAGTAATTGATAACTTTCAATTGGGAGCAGGTAGTAATGTCAAGTTTGGTGACCAAAAAATGTGTAATGTAAAACCCTCTTTAATGTTAAAGTTTGAATTTAAATCACAAATTTGAAAATGCCACTTTTAGAAAGTTACGAAAACTAATAAGAGTTTGGGCCTGTATAATGTCAGCAAGGCTAGGCCACTATATTATCCAAAGAACAAACAAACGCCAATGCTGACTCTATTTTAGTATCACAGTGATTTCAGCTTGTGATCACACAACTTAATTATTGTGATCACCCTTTAATTTTCACATTGCACATTAAAAAACATCCATTTTACTGACAACTTTCAATGACAGAGGGGTGACATCTTCATGTAACAGAATACAAATTCATACATTACATATCCCACTTCAAATAAATATCAAAGCATTGAACCTACTGTGAATTAAGTTACGCAACAAAAATACATATAACAAAGACATGTAACATTCAATAAGCCAGTTCTGGATTTAAAATCAACCAAAGGGGTACCAGGTGGAATGACATTACTCAGCCCCTGCTTTATTGGTTCACAACCCAGGAGTATCAACGTAACCTTTCTTATAGTTTAAGACCTCAAACTATTTAATTAATTAAACACCATTGATTTCCTGTGAGCCTGCATTTCTCTTTCACATAGGCACACTTTCTAGATATCAAGCTGCCAGGGGTTCTCTTCAGGACTCAGAACTGTAGAAAAGTGAGTTTTAATGGTGTACTGTGACAGAATTCTTCAGGACCATGTTTTTCTTTTTCAGAAATTTTTCTGTTCAAGTCAATGCACGCAACATTGTGCAGTGTAGGTTGTATGAGTCTCCTCTCAGATCTTTCAAATGCAGTTGTAGGTAGTGCAGGGAGTCTGTTTTTTTCAGTAATGGATGCCTTCTATCACGTTTTTTAAACACAGTTGTCGACAGTGCCAGGCATTTGTTATTTCTCAGTAATAAATGTCTTCTGTCTCATCCTTCAAACATATTATTTAGCGTCTGGGAGTTCTTCCTGCTGCTGTTGATGCCAAGACACCAGCCGCCATTTTTATAAAGTTGGCATTTTTTTGTCCTAACCATTTGGTGCCTGCAGCCTGTATCCTACGTCACATGACTTTGTGTAGCTGACAATTGGTCTTTGTGTATTGGTCCCAGACAGTCAATCAAAGTGGAATTGGTGTTGGCAAGATGGGCTATCTCTGTCAGGATGAGGGGGGAGAGCTGTCACATACCACACTTGCACATCACAAGAATTCTGCCTCAGCACACTCACAAAGGATTTCATACTAGTCTTTGGTATACCCAGATAAGCTTGGGCCAGGGGTTCAGGGCAGGAACTTTCAGACACCTCTGTTTGGGCATGACTGTAGACGTTTCTTCCACTTTCAAGTGGGCACCAGGTATAAATATTGGACCCTTAGACCCAATTCTTCAGTACACTTTTAGACCTCCAAAAAGACTCAGAGGAAGCACTGCTGTTCTGTTGTGTTGCTCTGCTGCAAGAAGGACTGTCCTGCTGCCATGCTACTTTGTTGCCCTGCTCCATGCTACCTCAGTGACAAGGACTGGACTTGCATCTTGAAGCCAGGACCACCAGAGTGACTTCAAGGGCTAGTTGACTGGCCCCCTGATCAGAGCCTCAGGGCCAGAAAAGGCTCCACCCACCTTGAACCCTGCACTTCGACTCTTCCTTCTGTGAGTCCTAACCTCCCAAGTGGTGGCCCTGCCGTCCTGGCCTATGGAAGTGGGGCTAATGTTGCTCTGCCAGCCCAGCTGTTGTGTTCAACAGAACTGATGCAGCACAATGCAGCTTCTTGCAGTCCCGCAATGGAACTGCCACTGCACGACTCATCTCAAATGCAAGACCTTGCATCTCAGCCCGTGGCTCACCAGAATCACTGCTGCATGATAAATCTGCGATCTCATATCACAGTAACGCTCCACATCCAGCATTTAAGGTAAATTTCTCAGTGGGACTAATTTGGTCCTTGTATCTGGTCTATCCGCAATCGTGATCAGCCTGAACTTAGGACTTTGTCCCAATTCGGCTTGACCACGGTTGTCGCTTTGTATTTTTAGGCACTATTTTTACCTAAACCTTTAAAAATTCATATCTTCAGTTCTCCTGATTTGATTTTAGTCGTTTTTGCTTCAAATAATATATTACATTGTACTCTATTTTACTTGCTTGATGAGGGAATTTTTGTGTGTTGTGTTTTCACTTTATTACTGTGTGTGTGCTACATAAACACTTTACAAATTGCCTCTAAGTTAAGCCTGACTGATTTTGTGCCAAGGTACAAGTGGAAAGCACAGTTTAATTTGCTTGTGTTTCACCCTGACATGAGTTTTGTTTGTTACTTGAGTATGGTTTCACCCACCTCAAACAATAACCCACTCTTTCACAACTAGTCTTTCTTGCTGCTACCATCTATAGTAAAGTTATCCCTTCAGAAGCAATACAAAAACAAACACTTACTCATTCTTTCTAATTTTCCTTAATTTGAATGACAATTTAGCTACTGATAAAATAGGTGTTTTTCAGTGTTTTTATGTTTACACTGATTCAGGCTTTTTCCTTTTTGTTTTATCATTTATTACAGGTTTAAACTTAAAACAAGATAGCCTATTTAAAGCCAGTGGAGTTGTTTTTTAGGGAGCTCCAAGAATAGCAAGTTTCAATAGTCCAACGTGGATCTGATCGATACCTGTATTATGGTCTCCAATTCCCTATAGGAACAAAACAATAAGCTTTCTAAAGGAATTTCAAGAGAAGCCAGCAAAAAGAAAGCATCTGGCACCACAAGCACAACTCCCACAACCACCACAACCACCTACATTTTTTAAGTGTCAATAAAGGTGTGTTCATTTTACCTTGATACGTTGTAAAATGTACACTAATGCATTACACATAAATAAATGCATCTAAGAGCAATGTAAAAAGACACAAGACTAAAGCAATTGTTAACACACTAGTCCTAGTAAGACAACTGTAAAAGAAGCTTACCTTAGATCCCGGCAACATTGGAGTTGATTAGCACTGTGGTCATGTAGTAGCAGCAAAGGGTGGATCTGGACAATGGGGTTGAAGATGGAAACGGAAGTGGGAAACTGTAAAAAGGTAAGTTTTTACCTCATGTCCTTCGATTCCAGCAACTCAAAGTAGGAGGTATTCCCCTCACAGTTTCTTCAATGGAAAGACTCATCGTGATTGGCCCGGTGGCAAACTTGATTGGACCCCCCCAACAGCCGCTTCTGCCTATGACAATGTCGATGCGGGTGAAAATTGCTGGTGGAGTCAGCGGTACTCGTGCAGTCTTTCATCCATGGACCCGCTAACATCTAAATAGAGTGGGAGGACCGCCAAGCAGGTGGGCAGTGAAACCGCCGAAAAAGTACCTGCGGGATGCGCTAAGATCTAAATCATGTCTATAATTGGTTAAAATTTGGTGCTTTTATTACAGCTGTGTTCATTTGTGAGGAGGATAGCTTTTTGTCAAACTAGACACCAAGGGCCATACTCACAAAGCAAAATATACAGGCATAGATGTTTGCAGACATAGATTTCTACCTACTCCTGGGTGCAATTTTCCATGGGGATGATTTTCACCAGAGATTTTCACCCAGAAGTAGGGTTACATGTATTTACCACCTCCATAATTTTTGTAATGCTTAAGGAAATTATAATATTGCATGATGTATTTTCTTCATCCTTTCCTCTTTAAGAGTTTTATGGATTAGACTTCCTTAATCCATATTTGCCTCTGGATATACACAGTAGAGGGCACCATGGCTATGATTACACTTTATAAGTCACATTACAGTCATAAATTTCAACTTTTGATTTTTCAGTTTTGCTGCTTTAAGCTGTGCTTTTTAAGCTTTTATGCTCTTTAAGCTTAAACACTTAAAAACTTTAAGCATTAAAGCTTAAAAACTTAAAATTGTTTCCAGCTTTGCTGTTTAAAGAAATGAGGGTAAGATACACAAAGCCCTGTTAGGACCTCTTCCCCTTGTGAATGTAAAAAAAAAAAAGGTTTGTTGTGGAGTAGGCAATGATCCAGGAGACAACATTCTATTCCAGGAGTCTCTAACAAGTAGCTCAGGATCTACTGGTAACTCACCAGCACCCTAAAAGTAGCTCTCAGAGGTGACGTCAAGGCTAGTATCTCTTTCAGAGAAGATGTGCTGTTAAAGAAGGCAAGTCTGCTCATTTCAACACCTTTAGAGTGCCAGCCAGCCAATCAATGGCAAGGCATCATGATAGCACTCACATATACATTGTGTCAGCCTACGAGGTCTGCCACATGACCATTTGCATCCACTCTCAATCTAGCTAAGTCACAAGGAGAATGGCTATGTTGTAGCTGTGCTTTTTAGGGTTTTATGCTTTTTAAGCTTAAACACTTAAAAGCTTAAAGCTTAAAGGGCAAAATATGCCAAGAACTCTTCCCCTTGTGAAGGTTTGTTGTGGAATAGGCAATGATCCAAGAGACATCTACTCTCAAAATTTTCAAAAGTTACATTTTTTTAAAATTGTAGCACCAATTTCCTTCAAAGAAAACTTCAAAACATGAAAACAAATGTTCAAACAAATGGTGTTTTGCTGACCCTAGCGGGTCACCATCCGTGTGATGGGCACTGATCGCAGTGAGTAGCAAGTTGCTACCTACCTGACGAATATTGACGAGGTAGGTCGTATTGCAAAATTCTAAATTTTTTGTATTTTGTTTATAGTTCAGCTAACAAAATTCAACACTGTTAACAATTTGTTGACCCGCATTTTGAAACCAGTGTTCCTTGCATCTGGTCCTGAAACCCTATGCCATCTGGTATCTCTCACATTATCATTATAGACAATATGGGTTTGTGTAAATGTTTTCTTGCAGCAAACATAACCTAGATGCACAAAAATTTGATTTATGATTTAAATTTTGCAGTTGAGTTAGAGAATCAGGATTGCAATGTTGGTAGCCTTTGAATCACCTTAAGATGAGGTTTAGGAAGAGGAATGTAGGTGTTCCATGGTGGTGATTCTGGCAAATGCCGAAAACACTAACAGACCTGTAAGGATGGGGTTTTCACAACCACTTTCAGGAAGACTCCTTTCTTCGAAAATCACTTAATAATTTTTCTGTTAAAGACAGTAGGAGGAACCTTTTCATGTTTTAAGCGGAAGGTAGCAAATGAAAAACTATTTCTCCTGTGAAAAAAAAGAACATACACTAAAGTGCAAATGCTCACTTCTCCATGAATAATTCATGTACATTTTCTAGTGGGTAATCTTTATGAATAAATATGCCAGTATGTGATTTTAGAACTACTCTTGGATTTCTTTGTGAATCCCTAACAATTTAGAAAATAGGAGAAAGTCTTTAGGAGTAGGCATAAGAATTTTCAAAGCAGTGCTTTGTGAATTGGGCCCTATGCTGATATTCTAATCTAAAGGATCTAGGTGGATCTAGAACAAATGGTCAAGTTGGGCATATTAAATTTGTAAATGAACCACAGCTTATGTATTATTTTTCTTGTTGTTTGTCAATTAGGTAGACATCATCCTTCACAGCCATGAAACCAGGAAATGGAAGCACCATAAAGGAGTTCACCCTGTTGGGACTTACTAGTGACCCAGAGTTGCAGGTTCTGCATTTCCTGCTCTTCCTATTCATCTACACCTTCACTGTACTGGGAAACATATGCATCCTGCTCATTGTTTCTTGAAGCACACAGCTCCACACTCCAATGTACTACTTCCTCACCCAGCTATCCATCCTGGATCCGGCATATTCTTCTGTTACAGAACCCAAGATGCTGGTTGACCTGTTAGCCAAGAAGAAAACCATCTCTTTTTATGAATGCATAGTTCAAATTCACTTTTTCTGTGCTTTCGGCAGCACAGAATTCTTTCTTTTGGCAGCAATGGCATTTGACCGCTATGCTGCAATATGTAACCCATTACTTTACCCACTAATTATGACCAAAAGGCTTGTGTGCCCGCCTGGTTGCAGGGTCCTATATAGATGGCTTTCTGAACTGTGTTATTCATACAGGTTGCTTGTTTCGGTTATCTTTTTATGGACCTGATGTCATAAACCACTTTGCTTGTGATTACCCAGTTCTTTTGAAGCTATCATGTACGGACACCTCCATAAACAACATTCTCCGCTTTTTGCTTGCTGCATTTGTAGTGGCAATTTCCTTGTTTGTCATTATTGTCTCCTATTCATATATCATCACCAGCATCCTCAGGATCCGGACCACATCAGGAAGTCGCAGGGCTGCCTACACCTGCATTTCCCACTTCACTTGTGTCTCTCTCTTCTGTGGTAGTGCTTTCTTAATGGAGGTGCGACCCAATTCAAGCTCTTCAGAGCAAGAGAACAAAATAATAGCTGTCATCCCCACCATGGTGATTCCTTCGCTTAACCCCCTAATATACAGCCTAAGGAATAATGAGGTGAAGGAAGCTTTAAGAAAGATATTGTACAAGACAATTAAGAAATCATATTGATGTCACTCTTCCTAATCCTTGCAATGCTTCTGGGATGCATTCCATTCCATCATTTCTCAGCTGATTTGTGAAATTCCAGAATAGGACCAACTGTATGCAAATTAGGCATACCTAATTCGATTTTCAGATCATGTTTCAACAATGAATGGGTCTACCGAGGTATGCAGTTGTGTTTTCTGAAATTTCAAAATAGTAAAACAGAATCTCGCATTATATCAACACTTATACACATTTTCTTTCAGTGACTGATATACAAATCTGCACACTACACCATCACTGCAATTGATAATCTATAGCAAATGTGTCAAACTCGCGGGCCGCATGAGGCCCACAACGAATATCGTTGTGGCCCAGCCAATATAATGGTATGTAACAAACGTTTTCATAAAAATGTAGTAGCTTAATTTTTACAATTTCTAATTACCATAAAATCTCTAGTATAATGTGCACTTTTTTACTCTGCTAAAAATGGAGGTGTGCATTATACTCAAGCTAAAAAAAATTAATTGTATTTTGTGCCGGAGGAGGAGTGGGAGGAGGAGCGGGTGATCGCCGGCATCTGTGTCACCGATGGGAGTAGGAGGTGGGAGGAGGAGTGGGAAGAGGAGAGAGCTGATGCAAGGGGAAGCAGGAGATTACCAGTGTTGTCACTGAGGGGAGGTGGAGGAGGGAGCTGAGAAGGGTGGGAGCAGGAGCGGGAGCTTGCCTGGCTGCCTGGGGGAGGAGAGGGGACCCTGAACTTGAATATCAGAGTAGGCAGGAAATGAAATGAAACAAAACAAAATGAAATGAATGAATGAAAAGAAAAGAAAATTTGTAAAGCACGACAATCACCCGGGGGTATCAAGGCGCTAAGCAGAATCTGACAGGCTGAGAAGATCCAGAAGATGGCAGAATTATTTGGAAAAAACAAGTTTTTAGATCTTTCCTAAACTCTAGTAAATTTGTTTTGAATGCTAGTTCTGCAGGAAGTGAATTCCATAATCTTGATGTGCATAAAATGAAGCCTTTCCCACCCCAGTTGGCCTTCCGAAATCTGGGGATTACCAGATTTCCACATGTGGATGATCGCAGTGAGCGCGTTGGGATATATCGATGAAAATGCTGTATAAAGTAGTCTGGGCCGACAGCATGTTGTGCCCTGAAGGCAATGCAGAGTGCTTTAAACTGTATACATTTGTCGATGGGGTGCCAGTGTAGTTGAATGAGTGCTTGAGAAACAGATGTATGTTTTGGAATGCACTGGCAGTAGCTTGGCTGCAGCTTTCTGTAGTGTTTGTAACTTATGTAGAAAACGTTTTTGAATGTTAATAAAGGTGCATTGCCATAATCTACTTTGGACAAAATCAGAGTGGTGACTACTCTCTTTTGCAGGCTAGGTGGAATAAAAGGTAAAACTTTCCCTAAGATTTTCAAAATGAGGAAGCACGAGGAAGTGATATGATTAATTTGTCCTTCAAATGATAGCTTAGTATCAATATTCACCCCCAGGTTTTTTGCTTTCTCCCTGGGGTAGGCAGATTCCCTAGTTCCTGGGACCACCACTTGTGAGCAGAAGCTTGGCTGCCAATGGACAGCAGGTAAGAGAAGCGGCGCAATAGGAGCCGCCTAAGTGGGACCTACCAGATAAAACAAAATCAAAAAGAGAAAGTAAGTGAGGGAAAAAATAAAGAGGGGAGGAGAGAAGAAAGAGTAGGAGCGATGAATGCATTTTACGTAATTATTAATAACGAACCACAACATTTGCAAATGACCGATTACTATAGTCGTGTTGCATCTAGGTAGTGAGCTTATGCGCAGGCGCATCATTTCCTCCCACTAATACTAGCAGAGAATATTTGAGCAGACCATACTAATTCCTACCACGCTATTAGTCTTGTACTGACTTGCTTGGTGTGCCTGCTAAAAAAAAATATATATATTTTGTGCCGGAGGAGTGGGAGGAGGAGAGGGTGATAGCCAGCCTCTGTGTGACTGAGGGGAGCGGGAGGTGGAAGGAGGAGTGGGAGGAGGAGAGAGCTGATGCGAGGAGGAGCGGGAGATTGCTGGTGTTGTCACTGAGGGAAGCGGGAGAAGGGAGCTGCAAGGGGTGGGAGCAGGAGTGGGAGCTTGCCCTGCTGCCTGAGGGAGGAGAGGGGAGCTTGAGCCTGAACTTGAATTTCAGAGGAGGCGGGAGAGCAGAAGCTTGCCTGCCAATGGACAGCAGGTAAGAGAAGCAGCGCAGTAGGAGCCGCCTACGTGGGGCCTACCAGATAAAACAAATTCAAGAAAGTAAGTGGGGGAAAAATAAAGAGGGGAGGAGAGAAGAAAGAGTGGGAGCGATGAATGTATTATACATAATTATTAATAACGAACCACAACGTTCGCCAGTGACTGATTACTATACTCATGTTGATCTATGTAGTGACCTTACGTGCAGGCGCACCATTTCCCCCGACTAATACTAGCAGAGGTAATAATACCTACAACACCATTAGTCTTGTACTGACTTGCTTGGTGCACCTAACAGGAAATATTTTGCTTTTGGAGAACAAGAAAAATAGGTTTATTTAGTTACGTTTATTAATTTGTGCAGCTATTCTGTCTCTAAAAAGTTAATGTTCAAGGAAAAATATTGAGTTTTATGAAAATGTTTTATTATTTTATGTTAATGATTACTCATTTATTTCAGCCCCTATGTTTTTAGTACGTTTTATCGAAACTAAGTGGTAGTTAAACTAAATAAAAAATTGCTAAGGATCATTGAAATTTCCGAAAAAAAGTGGGAATTGGAGTAATTTTGCTGTGAAGTAAAAGATAAAAATAATCTGCTTGATATGTAATAATGCTATTAGCGTACCAAAGTTATATAACATTAAACGCCACTATGAACAACATAAATCAAAATATGATAATTACGAAGGATTATTGAGACAAGAAGTTGAAAGAGCTCAAGTTAGGACTAAAAAAACAACAGTTCATGTTTACTAAAGTTTCACAAGGAAGTGAAGCAGCGGTGCATAAGCTACGACTTGTCATAGTTGATAGCTAAACACTCAAAACCTTTTACCGCAGGTGATTTCATCAAGGAATATTTCATTAAAGCTGCAGAAATTGTTTGTCCTGGAAGTGTGAAGGTTTTTCAAATAATATCTTTGTCTCAAAATACAGTTGCGGAAAGAGTGACTGATTTGGCCGGCAATTTAAGTGATCAGATCAAAGCAACATCATCTAGTTTGGAAGCATTTTCCATTGCCTTTGACGAGAGTACGGACATTGGGGGTGTGGCTCAATTAGCTGTGTTTCTTCATGCTTGCGACACAGATTTCAGCATTCTTGAGGAATTATTGGAACTAGATATATTTAATTGTGTTTATGAACTGTCAAAATTAACTTCTGTAGCTACAGATGGAGCTCCTTCAATGACCCGAAAAACCAATGGTTTTGTGGTATTACTGCGAAAAAAACTAAGTAAAATTTATGACGGATCCAAGATTTATCTTACGCATTGCATTGTACATCAATCAATCAATCAATCAATCAATCAGGGAATCGTAAGCGTGCTACTCACCCGTGAGGGTCTCAAGGCGCTGAGGGGGGGGGTCTGCAGATCTGTTTAGCCGAGGAGACAGGTCTTGAGGGTCTTCCTGGAAGGTGTTCAGGAGAGGGCGCGTCTGATGTCTGCCAGTAGCCTCGCTCCAGGTCTTGGCTGCAATGTGGGAGAAGGATCTTCCGCCTGCTCTGGCTCTGTGGATGCGCGGGGTTTCGGCCAGTGCGAGGTTGGAAGACCGGAGGTTTCTTTTGGGTACGTGGAAGTTGATTCTGTCGCTGAGGTGTTTGGGTACCGTTGTTGCAGGCATTTGTAGGCGTGAGTGAGGATTTTGAAAGTTACTCTTTTCTCCACGGGGAGCCAGTGGAGACTTCGTAGGTGCTGGCTGATGTGTTCGTGTCGGGGGATGCCGAGGACGAGTCTGGCTGCGGTGTTCTGGGAGTAGGGACTTGTTGATGCCGGCGTAGAGTGCGTTTCCATAGTCCAGTCTGCTGGTGATGAGTGCGTGGGTGACTGTCTTCCTTGACTCAGGGGGGATCCACTTGAAGGTCTTGCGCAGGATGTGGAGGATGTTGAAGCAGCTGGAGGTGACGGCATTAACCTGTCGGTTCATGGTGAGTGATGAGTCGAGTACGATGCCGAGGTTCTTGGCGTGGGTCTGAGGGGGTAGGTGGGCTTCCAAGGGCGGAGTCGGCCACTGGTGCTGTCCCATGCCAGAAGGGGTGGTGGCGAGGACTTCTGTCTTGTCGGCATTGAGCTTCAGGCAGCTGTTGGTCATCCAGACTCGCGACGTCTTGCATTCCTTTCTGGAAGTTGAGTTTGGCAGTGAGTGGGGTCTTTGGTGAGGGAGAGGATGAGCTGGGTGTCGTCTGCGTAGGGATGCGATGTTGAGGCCGTGTTGTGCGGACGATGGCTGCGAGGGGGCCATGTAGATGTTGAAGAGGGTGGGGCTCAGTGATGAACCCTGTGGGACTCCGCAGGTGATTTTCGTGGGGTCGGAGAGGAAGGGTGGGAGTCTGATCCTTTGGCTTCTTCCGGTGAGGAATGATCGGATCCAGTCCAGGGCTGTTCCTTGTATGCCTGCGTCATGTAGTCTGGCGACTAGTGTGCGGTGCGAGACAGTGTCGAAGGCCGCTGATAGGTCAAGTAGGATGAGGTCTGCAGAGTGGCCTTGGTCCAGGAGGGTGCCGATGTCGTCTGTGGCGGCGAGTAGGGCGGTCTCTGTGCTGTGGTTGCTTCGGAATCCGGATTGGGACGGGTCGAGGACGGCGTTCTCTTCAATTAATAGTGTCAGTTTCCTGTTGACTGTTTTCTCTGCAACTTTGACTGCGAAGGGGAGGAGCGAGATGGGCCGATAGTTCTTGAGGTCGGTGGGGTCAGCTGTGGGCTTCTTGAGCAGGGATCTGACTTCTGCGCGCTTCTATTCATCTGGGAAGGTGCCTGTTTTGAAGGTGGTGTTGATGGTGTGTTGTAGTTCGGGTGCGATGGAGGCCGCAGCTCTGTGGTAGATGTGAGGGGGGCAGGGATTGGTGGGGGCCCCCGAGTGGATGCTTTTCATGGTTGAGGCGGTGTCTTCGGCCGTGATCGGTGTCCAGTTGGAGATGGTGGGCTGGCTGGTGTTTCTGGGGGGCGGAGGGCCGTCTGTGGCACCTGGTGGATGGTCGATGATGTTGTCACAGAGGTTTTTGATCTTGAGGTGCAAATAGGTTCCAAGCTTGTCGCAGAGGTCTTGGGATGGTGTGATGTCTGTGGCTTCGCTGCGTGGGTTGGTGAATTCCTGAATGACACTGAAAAGTTCCTTGGAGTTGGTGGAGTTGGCCAGGATTTTGTTGTGGATGAAGTTCCTCTTGGTGGCTCTGATCTGGTTATGGTAGTCCATCAAGGCGTCCTTGTAGGTGGTGTGGTTTTCGGTTGTCTTGGTGTATCTCCAGTTCTTCTCCAGGCGTCTGCAGGTGCGTCCGGCTTCTTGGAGAGCGTGGTGAACCAGGCGGCTTTCCTGGGGCATTGTCGGTCGGGGTTGCGGGGCGAGCTCGTCTGCGCAGTTGAAGATCCAGGTGTGGAGTTCTATGGCTGTGTTGTTTGCATCGGGTGCCCAGGTGTGGTTGTCTCGGGTGAGGGTGGAGTTAAGTTGCTCGTCGGTAACCTTGCTCCAGTTCCTTCGAGGTGGGTGTGGGGTTGGTTTGGGTGCCTTGGGTTTGTTGATGGCGAAGTGTACGCAGTGGTGGTCGGTCCATGGCGGCTGCGTTGTGTTTGCTGAATTGGACGCTGTTTCCTGCCGCGAAGATGGGGTCGAGGGTGTGTCCTGCTCTGTGGGTCGGTGTGTTGACGAGTTGTTTAAGTCCAATGCTGGCGAAGGATAGTGAAGGATAGTGGAGTTGGGGTAGCTGGGGTTGTCGAGGTGGAAGTTCAGGTCTCCAATGAGTATGTAGTTTGCTGAGGCGATGGCGTGGGGTGCGATAGAAGTCGGTGATGGTGGTGGCGAAGGGTGTTCGGGGGCCGGGGGTCTGTAGATGAGGGTTCCTCAGAGTGTGGCTTTGGGGGTGGTCTGGATCTGGAAGTGCAGGTGTTCGGCGGAGGGAAGGTTTCGCTGGAGGAGGTGAGGCGGAGGGTGCTCTTGTGGGCAATGGCGAGGCCCCTCCTGGGTGGTTGGGGCGGTCTTTCCTCTGGATCTTGTATCCGTCTGGGATGGCGGTGCTGATGTCGGGGGCGGAGGATGCGTTTTTCCCGGTCTCTGTGTAGAAGGCGATGTCGGGCGAGAGAGAGTCGAGTAGGTTCCAGATTTCCATGGCGTGTTTGTGTATGGAGCGTACATTGAGGAGGATGCATTTTAGGGTGTCCCCGGTGCTGGCGTCAACGGTGTTGGAGGCCGGGGTGGCGGTGAGGGTCTGGCGGCAGTGGAGGCAGGAGAACTGGCCATGGGTCATGTTCGGCGAGGCCTGTTGGCATTCTCTAAGTCTTCCAGGGTTGAGTGCGAGGAGGGTGGTGGTGTCGTAGCGATGGGTAGTGGGAGGTCCAGAGTTCCTGGCACTGGCCACGGTCAGGTCACGGACGGGCGCAGACGGGCTTGCCCTTGGGGCACCTTCGGCGCGCCGGCTGCGCGACCGCACAGCGGCCACCATTAAGTAGGGGAGGTGGGAGGGAGGAGAGGCTGGGAGGCAGGAGTGGGGGAATTCCAGAGGGGAATTTCGGGGGGGGGGGGATTCTGGCGGGGAGGGGCCGCAGGGGCAGCAGCGGCGAAAGGCGAAAGGAACAGGCAGGCACGAGACAATAAAAACAGTGGTGGAATTAGAGCAAGACACAGATGGGCACAATAACAGTGGCACAACAGGGAAAAATTAAGAAAAAAACGGCTGAGAAAGGTTACGGTGGTTGCAGGCAGTCTGGTCCCAGTTGGAGCGGGCAGCAGGCGCAGGAGTGGGCAGCAGCCTCAAACCTCCCAAGGAGGAGTCCGGGGTCTGGAGGCAAGAGACGGCACAGCGGAGCTGCGGGGAGAGAGTGGACCTAGACCGAGGTATTATGCACAAAGGTAATAAACATGAAAATGTGTTGACATCTTTCAAAAAAATTATCTCGATCTCGAGGCTTAAATCAGCAACAGTTCTCTGCTTTCTTAAGTGAATAAGAAAGCGAATATTCTGGTTTGTCCTACTATACTGAGGTACATTGGCTATCCTGCTCCAAGGTTCTTAAACAATTCTGGGACATGAAAAAAGAAATATGTCAGTTTTTAATAACTAAAAATCAAGACAAAAGCTTGTTTCCTGATCCAGTATGGTAGAAGGATTTATCCTTCATGGTTTATATACCAAAATATGTGAAACTGCAATGACAAGATCCGATCATTACAAACATGTGTGACCAAGTTAAAGTATTCAAATTTCAGTTAGTTCTTTGCGTAAAGCAGTTGAAAAATGAAGATTTAACACACTTTCCAACATGCAACATGAACAAATTAAGTTTTGGTGAAACTGCATCGTATGAAAAATACTCAGAAAATATTTTAAGCCTTAGAATTGAATTTTAAACAAGGTATGCAGATATTAAATCTTTGGTAGACAGGTTTTCTTTGATTTCTTTGATTTTCTCAATGAATATAGAATCAGTACCTAATCATATGAAAATGAAGGTAATTGAGATTCAGTGCGATTCAGATTTGAATGCAAAATTCAGTGAAGTTAGAGTGCACTGAATTTCACAAATATTTGCCAGCCAGGTTTGAAAATACTCGAAAATTCGCATATGAAATTATTTCCATGTTTGGGAGTACTTATCGGTGAAAGCAGTTATTTAAACTTATGAAAGGAAATAAGGGGCATATTATCAAGAACGGCGTTAAAATTATCGCCGGTTTAGCGGCAGAAAACTGCCGCTAAAGCGGCGATAATGGGCTTGATAATATGCCTGGAAGAATTCCAATAGAAGCCCATGTTCACACCAGAACATGGACTTCTGTTGGAATTCTCAAGGCATATTATCAAGCCCATTATCACCGCTTTAGCGGCAGTTTTCTGCCACTAAACCGGCGATAATTTTAACGCCGTTCTTGATAATATGCCCCTAAGTCTCCTGTCAGATCTAGAATTACTGACATTCACCTTGTATCAGTTTTGAAAGTAATCACTGTGAACAAGATTTCACCCGAAGTGAGAAAGATAGTAGCTGAGAAGAGATGCCAAGTGTCAGGAGGAAAACATTAATTTTATTGCTGTTCTTGTTCTTTTTGTATTCTGTTCTTTTCTAAATAAACCTAAGTTTCTATGAGAATTTAAGGCTTTTTTTGTAGCCCACATTAACTTCAACCTTGTTTATTTGGTTCGTGGTAGCCTTTGAATTTGACATGCTTGACCTAGACTCAGTACGTAAGCTTCCAACAACTATTGGAAAACCCACATGGGCATACAGTATAACCTTAGTGAGTGCTACAGGGTAAAGAGTGTAGGTACTCTGCAGTGTTACCTGGAATTGAGCGCAGCGAGAGAAAGAGACACGCCATAGCTCACAAGGCGGTCCTCATGGCATGCTAACAGTTGGTCTCTGGGAACACTGTTTAAGCTTTTATTCTAACTGGTTTTAAAACGTTACCTTGCTGCTAAAATATCTGTTTGAAACGGAAACTGCTTTTTAAATTTGAATTGCACCCTTTTAAAACTGAACTGCACCCTTTTAAACTTGAATTGCACACTTTCAAAATTGAATTGCACCCTTTTAAACTTGAACCGCACCCTTTTTAAAATTGAATTTTCACTCGTTTTACCTGTTCCTCGCCGATATCGCCCTCCCAGGTCTCAGCACTTCCGCTCTGCTAACGCGGTCTAGTGCACAGGGGGGAGAATAGCTGCTGCCACACAGAGCTGATTGGTTGGTGGGTGGAAGGGGAATAGCCACATAGCCACGCTGGAGTGGACGCGCAGCAGGCGCGCCGCTGGTGCGCCAAAGGCGCGCCTAAGGCAAGCCCGTCTGCGCCCTTCCGCGTCCGACCAGGGCCAGGGGCCAGAACCCCATGTCAAATTCGGATGTACACAGGGACAGAATTGCAGGCGATAGCCTCAGGTAGTCACACCCTTAGCAAAAAGGTAGCAGAGAAGCTGAGAGCTGAAAACCTGTTGATAAGCAACGTCATAGGAAGTCCTGTCACCCCATACCCAGACCGCCATTACAACACTATACCTAGCAACCCCCCAGGCTCGAAGGTGGCAGTCCTTAATATGCGCTCCTTACAGAAGCACCACCTGGAAGTCTTTTCACTCCTCCAGGATGGAGACATAGACATCCTTGCACTCACCGAAACCTGGTTGGGTGACACTTCAGTCCCAGACATCATTGCTGCCCTCCCGGGGAACTTCGACGCTTTCTGGCACAACAGACAAGAAATGACGATGGGGAGGGGGTAGGCCATTCTCTTTAAAAGGCGGATAATGGTCACCAAAATTGTGGCAGAGAGCATTGATAATGCTGACATATTAGGTGTCAAAATCTCATTTAATTCATCCTGCCTTCTACTTCTGGTTGTATACCTCCCCCCACGGTCAAACCCCAGCTTTAACGATCTTTTTGCGGAGATTATTACTGACCTCTGTTCACGGTACAAACGACTTCTAGTGGTTGGCGACTTTAACTATCAATGGGATAAAGCTCCGAAAGAGTCGCTCGCTAGCCAGTTTGAGACAGGAATGTGCGCAATGGGACTCCACCAACTGGTGGATGGCCCTACCCACTCAAAAGGACACATCCTGGATCTTATCTGGACCTCGCAACCATGGGCCAGTCTGATAGCCATCAGCCCCTGTGCATGGTCGGACCATGCGCTAATTAGCTGCTGGGTCCCAATAGAGAGCCAACTATCGCAACCACCCCCAGAGTGGAGAAAGGTGCGAAGCTGAAAAAAAATTGAAGCTGATAACCTAGTAGACACCCTACTCAGGCTCCCCCCCCCTAAATTCAAATCAGGGAATCCCGACCAGGAGAGCGAAGCCCTGACTAACACCCTACGCGGAGCCATAGACAAAGTGGCACCGGAGCGAAGAGATAGAGTGAGAGACAAAGGGAAAGGGGCCCCGTGGTTTAATGAGACCCTGAGGGAATTGAAGCAAAGCCTCCGCCACGCCGAGAGGCGGTGGCAGAAAGCCTACGACCCAGCGGAGCTGGCAACCTATAAAACCTTACTGAGCTTGTATAAAAAGTTTATCACTGTCAGGAAAGCTGAATACTATGAGGCGAGAATCACAGACGCGCCTAACAAGCAGAAAGAGACTTTCAGAATACTGAAAGGACTTAGTCAAAATCAGAGGTGAAATCCGCAGCCGCACCCTTAGACTGCAATACATTCCAGACCCACTTCCTTCAAAAGGTCAGGGACATCCTCTCCGAGATTGATAATACCCCCATTAACCAAAGCTCCCTAGTCCAGATTCCGGTCCCCCCTCTGCCCTGCAAGCAACTTACCACCTTCCCTAAACTGGACTCTACGTCACTGACCCAATTGATGAATCGCATTAAGTCGGGTTCTCCTGCAGATCCTTGCCCACCGAGGATTTTCCGAATGGCTCTTCCTGGGCTGGAAAATCAGCTCCTCGCCTTACTGAACAACTCCTTGGAGACTGGCCACCTATCTTCCAACTTGAAGGAGGCCAGAGTTACCCCCCTGCTAAAGAAACCTGGAGCAGATGCTGCTAGTCTCAAGAACTATAGGCCCATTTCCCAGATCCCCTTCTTGGCGAAAGTGGTAGAACAACACCTTCTCAAGTCACTTTCATCCTTCCTGGAGGAACACCAACTACTCCAGACGTGACAAGCTGGGTTTAGAGCCCATCACAGCATGGAACTGGTGATGCTATCTGTTCTTGATGACCTTAGAATTTTGTCCGACAATAAAAAACCGAGCGCCCTGATTCTATTAGACCTATCAGCGGCGTTCGATACTGTCAACCACACTCGGTTGCTGGATCGAATAAAGGACCTGGGCATTCATGGGCCGGCACACCAGTGGTTGGAATCCTTCCTGTCAGAACGGTCCCAGAGGATCCAGTTAGGGGAGCGGGTATCAGACAGAGGCACCCTCAACTGCGGCGTCCCTCAAGGCTCCGCATTGTCCCCGCTCCTATTTAACAACTACCTACAGCCTCTGGTGACAGCCCTAGCCCACATGGACTGCCGTGTTTTCAACTATGCGGACGACACCCAGCTCATCCTCCGGATTGACAATTCCACCTATGCCCAGGAGATAGCGCAAAACATCCTCAGATTCTCAGTGAATTGGATGACTGCCAACTCACTAAAAATCAACCCTGATAAAACGGAAGTCCTTGTCATCCCCACAAAAGAGAACCCCTGGAGCGACCATTTTTGGCCACAGGAGTTGGGTGCCACCCCCACACCAGCACACGCAGTGAAAATCTTAGGTATAAAGATTGACTCCGAGCTCTCCATGGCCAACCAAGTAACCACAGTGGTCGGAACCTGCATAGGGCTCATGAGACAGCTACGGAAACTTGTCCCCCTCCTTTCAACTGCCTCTCTACAAATGATTGTATCGGCCACAATTGTCTCCAGTCTAGACTATGGCAATGCATTATACTTCGGCCTCCCTCAAAAACTTACTAATAAACTACAGGTGGTACTGAACGACACAGCCAGGTTGATCTTTAGGCTGCCAAGACGGTCCCATGCCTCCCCTTTGCTGTGCAAATTGCACTGGCTTCCCATCAAGCAAAGAGCAAAATTTAAGGGTCTCTGCATTGCCCATAAAACAATCTACGGCAAAGCCCCTGCCTACATTAAGGAACGCCTGAAGAACTATGTCCCGGCCGCACTTTGAGGTCTTCTGAGGCCTGCCGCCTGGTCACCCCAGGATGCAATACAGCATCTAAAGGGGGCAGAGACTTTTCCGTTTTGCTTCCACAACTATGGAACCAATTGCCCGATTACCTGCGCATGGAACCGCACTCCTCCCCTTCAGGAAACAGCTCAAAACGTTCCTGTTCAGGAGGCCCTGGACACTGTTTAACCTACCTCACTGTGCGGCCATGCACCCGTCTGTGACATCTGGCACATCTCTCAAAAGCGCTTAGAGACCTGCCGGTGATTAGCGCTATACAAAAATCAGTTAACATAACCTAACATAGAAGCAAAAATTCTGTACTTTCTTGCTGGGGACCAGGCAGACAATAAGAAAATCCTCAATATTTACCTAGATGCTAGACAGTAGGCAATTATTGCGTACTATTTGCACAAGAGTTAGGCAAATAAGAAGATACTGAACTGCTTGAATTAATGTTGGTATAGTAGAAGAGATTATTTACTATTTGCTGGCGCCTTTACTTGTTAGATGGTTTACGAGTGCTACTGTGTAATTCAACCAGTGTCAATGATCCCTGCTATTATACACGCTATGTCAGAAATAGTGATATCTGTCTTGTTATCGATCCCCCAGCCATATAGTACACAATGGGCCTGATTCATAAACTGCATTTTGTAGTACATAAAGTAGTGCTCCAAAAGTACACAAATATACGACCAGAGATCCCCACCTCCTCTTCTCCTGTAGACATCTTCGACACAGAGGCAGTGATCTACACAAATGGAAGTATTCAATTTTGTAGTAGATGTAGAAGGGAATAGGGAGGGTGGTGGGGAAATATAGGGTGATTTCTCAAAATGGGTAGAAATTTAAGGAGGGGGTTGAGAACCCACAACATCACACCCACAAAATCAAGAAATTTGGCATACACAAAGTACACTTCTATCAGATATCTACAAAATATTTCTGAAAGCACACCTTCCCCCAGTGAAATCCTCAGCACAAAGAAAATGGAAGTTGAGCTGGTGCACACTCTCGGATGGAGAATGGACAGAGGTCTTTCACAGAGTTTGCACATCTGCCATGAGTAGCGCAGTTAAAGAAACCATGATCAAAATCCCTTTGTACTTGAATTACACCCTGGTCTCGTGCAAAAACCTCAGATTGTTGAATGAAATGGGGCACAGGGGAATACTAATACCCTTATTATATAGATGCCCCAAGCTACAGTGCTGCTGGCAGGATGTTCTTGCCAGCATCAATACTATATTCTCAACTAATCTCGCCCAATTCCCTGCATACATCTCACTGAGCTTATCTAACAGGCAAACATGCACTCTTCATTCAGCTTGTGGCAAAGTGATTACATTAACCTTATGCGTAGCTAAGCAAGCTAATCAAGTGATCATGGCATGCAGGGGGAAAAGAACAACCCCAGACTATAGTGCATAGCTTACTATTCAGGATATGGAGAACATTTCAACTAGCATAGAAGGAAGGGAAATCCATGCTGAGAAAACATGAGGGACATGGATAGCTCTCCTGTCCTAGGAATTCAGAGAGCTCACATGTCTCAAATAACTGAGGCTTGTCCGCCTCACGCAATCTAACATCACAGACCAGCCAGCTGCTCCATCCTCAGAGTAACATATTGAGAAAAGGACTTGGGGTCACCTGTGAAGTTTCCTAACAATAAATCCGAACACCACTTTTGGTGCAAGATACTTCAATCCTTTAACATTTCTGGAAGGAATGCAGAGGCAGGGTGGATTGGATCATTCAAGTGGGTTTTAAGGACATTTTTATAATAAATAAATGATTGACTTTTCTGCACTCGCACCGACCAGTGGTTGTAGGTGGGTGTATGTGTAAACTGAACCAACAATAATAAAACTGATTTAAACCATTAAGTTACCACAGTCCTAAAAATGTCAACACCGGCTTAAATGTGCTTCAGCCCATCCTTGTAGTAAGTCAAGGAACATGGCCAAGCACTAGTATTGTAATGGGGCATGGAATTAAAATAACACTCCTTGTGAATTAATGTTAAATTACGTACAATAGTTCGGCATTTAAAGTAATATGCACTTCTTATGGCCTCACATCTCTCATGACATGTTAGAAGACATAATTGATGGCATCACTGATTACATATCAGATGGAATCATTGATATTATCACTGATGACATTATCCAATGAATATGACAGTGTGCTATATAGACTTTGTGTACTGAAGTAATTCAACAACCTAAATTGTCTTCCAAACCCAGCAAACCCTTAGTACACTTTAGTAAGTGTACTAAGGATACCTCAACCCTATAAGCCTACTGACAGGTGCAGTGCAGCCCAGCAGACAATTAAGCCTTTTGCTATGCTGCTTCACCTCTGTGGTTAATTTTCCTCATCTTCTCTCCCTACTGCAAATTGCCTCAAGGTGTAGGCCTTGGTCTATGGCACTGGAGGCAGAAGGGCAGCTGATACAATGGTCAAAATGGGTGGGATCTATTTGGATCATTAGTCCCAACCTTTAATTTTTACAAAACAATTCTCATACTTTTTGTTGATAAGCAACCACTCCTGCACGGTTAATGCCATGCTGCTTCAGGCTTAAAGTGAGGTGGCAAGGGGGTTGTGTACTGTGAAAGGAGAGGTGCAACAGTAAGCTAAAGAAGAAACATACCTTATCTCCTTGGTGCCATCTACCTGAAAAATATGTAAATGTGTGCAATTGGTTTATCAGCACACCCAAAGATTTTAGAGCTAGTATAGGCTTTAATTGATAGTCAATAGAAGCTGCTTTATTTTGACAAAGAATTCTTCTTTGAGGAGGTATCATATGAGTGTTTCCAGTTCCGGAAACTGTTTGCAAACCTGTAGTAAAGATTTGCACTTGGCACTGTCCGACCTCTATTGCTAAAATGATGACTTTTGAAAGACTTTTGCCCTTACACACCGTTGTGTTTTTAATTTTTGCACATCAACCACTGGGCAGACGGTAGTACGAGTTACTCCAAATTCCTGTTGACTTTCATAAAGGTGTTCAGACTAAACATATATTACATCTTTGGCCCCTCTGCTGAAAGTGTGATTCGGGAAGGAGGAGAATCACTTCTGTAATACAACAGGCCCTACTAAATAAATGCAGGGGTGCAGGGTAGGTGTAACAAGGAGATATTTTAAGTTCCCCTAGTTATTCTGACTTTGCATGTGTGCTGTACTGTACAACCAACTCAGAAAGTGGGAAATGTCTTAAAGCATAGTTGTTGTACTGGAAGGGACCCCTTCCATCACAAAATGTATACTTCCCTCAATGTCGACATCTGTGCACTATGGCACCAGAGTGTCTGCGTTAGGCCATAGCAGCTAAAGGTGCACCAGTGCAGACAGAAGCAGAACACCACCACATTTTTGTAGCTATGGCACTCTTCTGCTCTTTCCCATTCACGAAACGCAGCAACTTTACGTGCTGCTCTACATTGCCTGACTTCTACGGAAATCTGGACCAAAGAGGTGATTCAGTTTTCATGAGCACCTGATAAGCAGCCTGGATGTTGATGATGCATGGGGCATCATTTTAGGCTAATGAACCTGACAAACCAGTGGTTGTGTGCAGAACACAACCTAAATTCACAGATTTTAAGAGCTCTTATGTGTAATAAGGAAGGAAATGGCAGCACAGCAAATTTAGAGTTAGCTTAGGATCACACAATAGGGCAAGGGGAAGCAGAGAATTTTTTGTATTTCCTAGTATGCAAATCAGCTGCTAAATGGGTATCTCTTTTTTCTTCTTTTACGTCATATAAGTGTCTTGTCTCGGGTCTGGATTGGTCTTGAAAACCCAAGTCAATTGTGCAACCAACAACTTATGTTAAAGTTTATTTAACAATGCAAATGCATATTTTAAAATGGGGAAGCATCGAGTGGAATTCATACAAAGTGAGTGGAAGTCATAAAAAAGTGATTTAACATTAGTGAGGGTACTTTTGAATACCCCTATATAACACTGGGATCATGCTGCACCCTTCTGTGGACTTCAATTTTTGTCAGGACTCAGGAACTGAATGTCTAAATCCTGTAATGGCGGCTTTAACGTGCGAAAAATCGTCTCTAATGTTGCAGCCAGCCAGTCTGTTATATTCCATATAGGTACCCTATATAGGCGCAGGTAACATTGCATCCTTTCACCTATAGTCTTCCCTACATTACATACATAACGGTTCTTAGGGACTGACCTTTTACCTAGATACGACACTGCATTCAGAACTCGGGTTTCTAATGTACCCATGTGACTATGAAGCCAGGCCTACACAAGATGACTATACATCTACACTGCTGTGTAAACATCAAGATAGAGTCCACAGATATGACGGAACCTGTCCACCCCGCAAGTTATCATGTGAATAGAATTCTCTGCTGTTGTGGTACAGTATCCCAATATGACATGTGTACAAAACTAGAGACCCGACAATAGAATGATTAGGACAAGAGTAGACCATCACAGACAAGCATCATTGCACCCTCAAGCCTCTGAGTCAAGAAGCACAAAAGTGGCTGGAACCTCTGCCAACCTCTGCAAAAGAAAATCAAGCCGATGCCAATGTGAATGTGGCATACAGAGCATGTAACTGATGAACATATGCACATACATTGCACTGCATCATTAGCAAGGGCAGCAAAAAAGCTCAGAACATAAGTAAGTCTTTATTACATAAACTCTGTATCGGCATCAAAAGTGCAAAACATCAGGGCCATTGGCCAGTCCAAATTTCAAGTCTGCACATGTGTGCATGAAAACTTGCACAACAAACATGTAACACAGTCCACTGCCATGGGAATCACCACAGGATAGGGGCCTCGAATGGGCAGTCCAGGCACCGCTCAGGGAGGAATGGGGTGGGAAGGGGGACTTGGCTTCAAATTTGGGTGGAAGTTGAAGTGGGAGGGGGCTGATTGTCTGGGCTAGTCGGAGGACTGGACCTGGGAGGAAGAGAACTGGCTAAGGTAGAGGGATCTGTGGATGTGGGAGCCTGAGGACTGCTTGGACCGGGTGGAGTGGTGGCACAGGGAGGTGGAGACATGCTGTGTGGAGGCTCAGTGGCTGATGGTGAATCTGTAGGGCTGGGTCTCAATTGTTTTGGGATCCGATATCCCACAAGTGTCTTGCCACTAGTGAGGAGTGAGGTGGCCCCAACAGCCTCCCTCTTTCCTGAAAGTGTAGCAGGTGGTGGTGGATCTTCCTATGGGGATTTGCTGGACCTGGTGGTACGCTGGGGGCGGGGTTGCCTTTTCCCCTGCATCCCCTGTTGTGGAGGTACACTCCCCACTTTGCTCTCTTGTCCATGCTTCACAGGGGTGTGGGTGGGAGTCAAAGTTTTGGGTGAAACTGCCTTCTGAATGTGTTTGGGCTTAGTTGTGGCATGCACCAGGTTCACTGCAGACAGGGCAAGTGTTTGTGTGTCTTTGGGATCAGGTGTGGGGATGGGAGTGCCTTTGGATGGTGATGAATCTGAGGAATGTAATGTTGATGCATGTTTTTTGGCCTTATGTCCATGAGTGTCCTGTGATGGGCTTTTTGTGGTGCGGTCATGTGTGCTCTTTGTGTGCTGTGGTCATGGTGTATGGTTTCTGGTTCGCTTAGAGTGTTGGTGTTGTGTGCTGCGTGTGGATGACTGGGTGCCTGAGGGCTCTGGTGTGTGTGTACTCTGGTCAGGTGGGGGCACTGGGAGTGTGGTTGCGGAAGGGACAGGAGCTGGACTGGGAGCTTGGGACTGCTGAATGGCTGCCGTCACTGTGGAGGACAAAGACTGGACAGTTCGGTGTAGGCCACCCACGTCCCAATGAATGCCCTCCATGAACGCAACAACCTGTGACAACTTGTTGCCATGATCCTGGAGGACATTCAGGAGAGCAGTCTGACCCACACACAGCTGCCGCAAAATGTCTATGGCCTCCACACTGAGGGCAGCAGGGGAGACGGGCAGCGGCAGCGGTGCCTGGGGGGAAGGAGACTCTACCCTTCTTAGGGCTGCGGGCACGGATAGCACTTTGGGGACCATTCGGGAGGGTGGACACAGGATGAGGTGTGGCGGAAGAAGATGCAGATCTTGAACTTCCTGTGCCCACCAACACCGAGGAGTCACCACTGGACTGGGAAGATGTGGAGGTTGGTGTTTCCGGGCGGGAATCCTCCAGGGCACTCCTGTCCCCCTCTGAGGCGCTGGTCCCCTCAGTGTCACTACACTCCTGTGTACCAGTCGTGCCAGTAGCTTCCCCAATAGTGTCGGGCCCCTGTCCTTCCCTGCCCTCGGTAGATGCCGCAAGAGACAGAGACATAGGTTCAGTATAGTGCCATACTCACAAACATTATATGCAATACAAACACAAACACTTTGACTGAAACTCCCACATTTAACTACTCCATATACTTTCAGCATATGCCAAATTTGTGCAATCATCAGCTGATGCATGGAAACATGCTTAGTTGATAGTCATGCTCCATGTTGCGTTGACACAGCCAAACAGCTGTGCATGTACCTACATTTAAACATCACATACAATTGTCTGTAGGCACACCTACGTGCCTGTAGGTAAGATAGCTACATATCCAAATATGTTGTCTCAGTCACATTTGAAGTATATTTCACTGAACAACACAGATACAAAGTAAAATATATCCATTTGCAAGTGATATTACCTCCTTAAATCCACTGTTTGGCATTGAAGCACAACTGCAGTTGTACCTTGGTGTCAGCTGTGTAGATGTACCAATTTCTTTGAAGTTCACAGCACACATCTCTAACTGCACACTAACATGATGCTCACTGCTGTTCACTGCCAGTTGATGTCTCTGACACTCACACTGCAGCATATGTCACATGGACACATCTTTTTTGGTAATGAAGTGCAAATAAGCCCCATGTAACAATGAGGTCACATAGACAATGCACAATAGCATGAGAACGGCAATGTAATGCAAGGCCTTCATGTGTTGTGACATGTCACATACCAACATCTTTACAATTGCCTGACAGGCCTTCATTGATCCAAGGCATGATAGTGCCTTCTGTAGATGAAGTTGTGAGTGGCCTCCATTAGGACAGCTAATGTGTGACAATACCTAAGGTCTGGCATATGACATCCCTACGCTGTGCTGACTGATGACATTGATGACACATCTATGTGCCAAAAAATCAATCACTGTTTAAAAGCAGTAGCCACAACTTTACCATGCACTGATGCACATGGACACCCCACCACAATGCACACATACTGAGGACTGACACTCTGGGTAACATTTGCTTCTGTTCACCTATCAAATTACAGTACAACACCTCAGTCACATCACAATTTGGCCTACCCACTGATTACATCCAACCATGTTAAGCCCTAGTGCCCAAACAATCTCACAATAGCCTGGTTCTGCAACAATGCATTTAAATTCCAGAGTCTAACCATCCCAGTCATGTTGCCATGTGCACAATTGGCAAATGCTAATCAGCCAATGCATCACTGCAATCATCACCACCTACCCCATCAGCACCTGTGTGCACTTTCTGTCACTGTGGCAGGAAATCACATCTTGTGATGCCATGCTGCTGATATTTGGCTAATCTTTTTTGCAATGATGCTGTCATCTCAATCATTGTGAAAAACACAACCCATGGGAGAGGTGTGACCTCTACTAACTCACTGCTCCCTGAGTCCACATTTGTGCATTAATGTAGCCACTTACACATCATCACATGAGCACACTATTGTGGTAGCCACACCGCACACACAAGCCTGACAAGTGTACTGGGCTACACACTTCACACAAAGATTGTTCATGTGTCGGAAGGTATCATTTCAGACAAAATTCACAAAATGTGAGATGAAAACATGTCAAGCTGACTTGCTATGACAACGGTCATGGATTTACCACATGAGAAAATAAATGTTGGACACATGCAGACCCTCTGCACTCAACACTGAGGATACTTAGGAGCCATTGCATCACACCAGAGACATCACAGAGGTCCGCACTTGCTCCGGTCTGGGATTCAGGCAGTCACTCATGCGCAAAGTCACACTTAGCACAATACTCACCCCCAACTTGCTGCTGGTGGGCCCTTAAACGTCCATCCAGCTCTGGCTGTGTTACTGCCAGTATGCGGGCCATTAGTGGTGTCATGCTCCTGCGTGCCAACCTGCCACTTCGAGGGACCAGCCCCAGCGTCATTTCTGCGACGTTTTGCTGAGCCAGCAGATGTCATCCCACCTCTTGTGGCAGTGTGTATGGCGTCGGTTTGAGACACCGAGGGACCGCACCTTGCGGGCAATGGCCCTCCATGTGGCCTTACGCTGATGGACCTTGAGCTGTATGCATGGGAGACAAGAAGAGGAATATTTGTAACACTGTGTTGTGTACCACTGTGTGACAGTACAGGAGCATGTAAACACATAACACACAGATACATCAATGGACAGCAGAGCCCATACACCATGTCACATAGTACACTTTGAGCAAGCCATATCATTGCAATGTATACATATATCATGATGGACACACTACATGCCCATCTCATACACATGCAGAGTGCCAGCACAGAAAGCAATTGGAAAATGTGCCTCATCTGTGATGCACTATGCGAGTGAGCATGACATACGATACACTGTGAATGATGGGAAGTGGTCAGACACACTGTGTCTTACACTACACACCCCTTAATGTCCTTGACCATTGCATATCTACACGTGTCATGGAGGTCACAATTAGGTAACTGATCTTACATTCACACACTCTTGCCACAAGGTGTAGGCCTGTCTTGTGTACTCCTCAGGCCTATGATATCTCCTTCAAAAATAGGATGGTGGACAACACATATGTTTATCAAAGTCATTTTAGTGATGGGGCCTTGAAACATTGTGCATTCACTGGGCAGGCCTGAGGGCTTATCACTGCGGAAACACGTGGACCATCACAGAAATCACATGCATGTACAATCATAATGGTGGAACAGTGCATTGACATGCAAGACTCTACACATTATGGAATCAAAAGAAGGATGACATGTCTATCGTACATTTGGAAGATGTGTCCGAGGTGATTTAGCACAAATAGTGATAGATCCAGGCCTTGTACTCCTGTGCAGGATATCCACATCTCCATAGGGTGAATTTGAAAGCAGTACACACATTATTCACTACCCTCTGGCCAATCTACATTAGACATGTCACAAATGAGCATATGAACACTTATTGAACTATGACATTACATGGCACAGGGAATGTGTGTTCAGAGTTCGAGTGTCTCAAATCAGCAGTGTAACTGGATAACTCCTAAACCACAGTATGTCCTTTACATCATTGCATGCAGTCAGGGATCTGTGGAAATAAGGCTATACACCCCATTGACGTGAAGTCATCATGCTAGGCAGTGTCTCACACATTTACAGTACCCAGTCTCAGAACAACATGTGTGATTTTTGTATTCAAATGAGCTGCACCAGTGTCTATGTTGCCATCCTCCTCACATACTCAAGTGCAATAAGTTCTAGGTCATGTATGGACCATGCTGTTAGCAAAATCTTAATGCATGAACATTGGCTTGCACTCACAGGCACATACTAGTGTACAGTAACATCATGTGAGCATTCAGAGCACTCTAAAACTTTTACTCATACACTTACCAGTACCTCTGGAGCACCTTATAGCTGCCCTTACTGGTCAAGGACCTCGTCCACCAGGACCTCCAACTCCTCTGTGGTGAAGGGACGGGCCCTGATGTTCTTTGTTCGAGCCATGACTGGGTCAAGAGTAGAGCTACAGCAGCAGTTGGTGTTGATGAATTGCAGGCAGCAGTGTCTGAATGCAAGTGACAGGTGCGGCTATCTCACAGACATTTATAGGCCCCTAGGGTTGTTTCAGTGGTACTCTGCTGATGCAATTGGTCTGCCTGGTTTGCATATTTCAATTGTGTCCAATGCCTGTGACCGCAGTGGTGGTGCACGCCTACCGCGAGTTTCAAAAATGTATTGCACTACCGCGATGCTGCCTCCCATTGGCTGCAATGACATTCGCATAGGTGGTGTCACACCGCGGGGGCCAGGTGGTGTCTACCTCAATACGGCATCTTTCAATTGGGGCCAATGCCTGTGACCGCATGTCATGTCAGTACACATGTAAGTAAAAAAATGTAAATGTAAGTCCGTTTTTATATAGCGCTGCTACTCACCCTTACGGGTCTCAAGGCGCTGGGGGCCGTAGTGGAAATTAAGTGAGCTATTGCCCAGAGTCACATGGTGCTGAGCTGAGCTGCCACCGGAGCCGGGGATCGAACCGTGAACCCGGTGCTCCGAAGTCAGCTGCCCTGGCCGCTGCACCACACCTCTCCACATGATTAAATGCATTGGTATGTACTTACTCACATGTCAAATTTGATCTTTGTGTGCATGTATACAGACTTGAGGTGTAATTGAGTCTCATTTTTGTGAACATGCCAATGTGTGAAATGGCACCTCATCCCACAGTCATGATGGACTGACCACATAATGTGCCTCTATCACTGTATACAGTGCTGTATTTATATTGATAGTTGTCCAGCTTACACTCACTGTGCTCATTTTGTAATGATGTTGTGCTTAGTGAGACTAAAGCAAGAAGGTTGTGCAGGGACAGCTGTTATGTACAACTCAGCATTGTTGCTGTTTGCCACATGTGCTGTGTCAGCTACACCCAGGGCTGGTGACACAAGATGTAGGAGTGTACCATATACCATTCACATAGTCTGATTCTGATTTGACAGTAGTTAGTATGTACATCCTGCCCACATGAATGACTACATGAGATCAAGGTGTCTGTGCATGTGACTTGTGCATTAAGTTGATTTCACGTTCCTGTCAATGTTGGGGCTGTGTTAGTCATTATGTAAGATGATTGCCACATCTCATCTCTGACTCATATTTACATGTGTCCTCTTTCAGAATACATAGGAGACGACCACCTGTGCATCGGCCTTTCCCAGTGCTGGGGAACATGGAGGATGAGGACATCATAAGGAAATTCTGTCTGAATCGCCTTACCTTTCAAGAGCTATGTGCTCAGTTGGAGCCCCATTTGAGGCCTCACAGAACATATCCCACAGCTTTGACACCAACAGTAAAGGTGATGGCCGCACTGCATTTCTTTGCCACTGGTTCATTTCAGTACACGGTCGCCATCGCAGGTGGGATGTCTAAACCTATGTTCAGCATGGTGCTGCGTGATGTCCTGTCCGCATTGTTGACCTACAAGGACCGCTACATCCCCTTTCCAAGGGGACATGAATTGGCAGATGTGAAGGGGGAATTTTATGACCTTGGTCACATACCTAATGTTGTTGGAGCCATTGACTGCACACACGTTGGCCTGGTTCCACCACAGGCACGTGAGCACATCTACCGTAACAGGAAGCATTACCATTCCATTAATGTGCAAGTGGTATGCCAAGCGGATATGATTATCTCCCATGTATGTGCCAAATATCCGGGTTCTGCACATGACTCCTATACACTGCGTAACAGCATCATCCCACAATTGATGGAAAATCTGCATCCGGAGCTTGCGTGGCTTGTTAATGAGTACGCTGTGTCAAGTAGTGTGCTGTATGTGTGCCATGCTGTTCTCCTCAACTCTTTGTATTACAAACTTGGTCTGTGTATCTCACGACTAGGTGACTCTGCGTTTCCCAACCGGCCTTGGTTGCTGAGCCCACTGAGGAATCCAAGGACCCCAGGGGAAGTCCACTTCAATGATGCACATGGGAGGACACGTTGAGTAGTGGAGCGTGCTTTTGAACTTCTGAAGGCTAGATTTCAATGTCTGGACAAGAGCGGTGGTGCACTACTCTACTCTCCCCAAAAGGTGTGTCAGACCATAGTTGCATGCTGCATGCTCCACAACCTGGCCTTGCGCAAAGAGATCCCCCTGATCCTGGACGATGATGAGCAGCAGATGCCCCCGCTGCAAATCCACACATGCCCAGTGACGATGATAGTGGAGAAGAGGAAGGTGTTGACCTGCGTCAACAGCTTATCGACAACTACTTCCCTTGAGTGTAAGTACCATTGAACAACAATGACATTGTCTGTTGGCTTTGCTGTTAGTGGCGAAGCATAGATGAGGTGTTTGGATGCTGGCTGTTGTTGGCTCACTGCTAATGGCTGATGTGTGTTGGTTTCCACTTACCTCATGTCTATGTTGATGGTGTTGGTCATTGTTATGTGTGATGAATCTTGTACGGTGTTGACTAGTGGTGTGTTGTTGCTGTAATGGCATCACCTGACAACTAAATGTCATCCTCTTGTGTCTTTCTAGGTTCCTTCGCCCCATCAATGTCTCGTCACAATCAGAGCTTGCGGTACATACTGTGATAAACATGGAACTGACACAAAGGCATAGGTGTGTAAATAGTGTTTATTTTCTATTAGATTGTGTTAAAATTAAAGTGGATGTAAGGTAATTTGTGCATAGTGAGTGTATGAGTTGTCAGTGATGGTAAAGGAGACAAATAGAGTAGTCCCCACATTAATGGAATTACACAGTCCAAAAAACTCCTGCCATCAACATGGCAATGTGGGATAGGATAATCAACAAAGTCAATGTTCAGTGCAGCACATGTGGCATCATGGCTGGCTCAGCGACTTGACTTTGGTTGGTGCTTTGCCACGTGATCCTCCCGTGGTGTTTCTCAGATGGACCCTCTTGCGTTAGCAGGGGGGGCCTCTGCTGCAGGCTCAGAGGTGTCTGAGGAGTGTCTTGCAACTCACCCATCTCTGTGGCTGCAACTGAGGTGGTGTGTGTTTCAGCAGGCTGGCCACTGGAGGGGGGTTGAGCCGTCATTTGAGCAGCATGTATGTCCCTCAGAACACCCACAAGCTGGCCCATGAGATCCACAAGTTGTCCCATTCGTGTGTCCATAGACCTCTGCAGCAGGCAGAGCTCACGCAGGGTGCGGGCGACGACTACATTCCTGTTATGTGGCACAGTGGAGGGAAATGGCTGCCACATGGTTCTGGGTGGGTGTTCCATCCTGCTCTGGGGTGATGCAAGTGAGCATGAGAAGGCTACCGACCTGGAAGGTGGAGTGGAGCAATGAAATGTCTGCCACATGGTTCTGGGTGGGGGGAGTGTTCCATCCTGCTCAGCTGTGAGACTAGGGTGCCTGGTGGGAGTTGTAGTGCTGGCTGCCAGTACACACACACCCCTCCATGTTAAGAAGGCTACCTCCCTGTGAAGTTGATCAGAGGAAGGGCATAGGTTACACATGGCTCTTGGGTGGGGGGAGTGTTCCATCCTGCTCAGCTTTGGTACAAGGGTGCCTGGTGGGAGTTGTAGTGCTGGCTGCCTGTACACACACACCCTTCCCTGTTAAGAAGGCTACATACCTGTGAAGTTGATCAGAGGAAGGGAATAGGTTACACATGGCTCTTGGGTGGGGGGAGTGTTCCATCCTGCTTAGCTGTGGGACAAGGGTGCCTGGTGGGAGTTGTAGTGCTGGCTGCCTGTACACACACACCCCTCCGTGTTAAGAAGGCTACCTCCCTGTGAAGTTGAGCAGAGGAAGGGAATAGGTTACACATGGCTCTTGGGTGGGTGGAGTGTTCCATCCTGCTCAGGGGTGATGCAAGTGAGCATGAAAAGGCTGCCTACCTGTAAGGTGAAGGAGAGCAATGAAATGGCTGCCACATGGTTCTGGGTGGGGGGAGTGTTTCATCCTGCTCAGTGGTTATGCAAGTGAGCATGAGAAGGCTACCTACCTGTAAGGTGAAGGAGAGCAATTAAATGGCTGCCACATGGTTCTGGGTGGGGGGAGCGTTCCATCCTGCTCAGGAGTGATGCAAGTGAGCATGAGAAGGCTACCTACCTTTAAGGTGAAGGAGTGCAATGAAATGGCTGCCACATGGTTCTGGGTGGGTGGAGAGTTCCATCCTGCTCAGGGGTGATGCAAGTGAGCATGAGAAGGCTACCTACCTGTAAGGTGAAGGAGAGCAATGAAATGGCTGCCACATGGTTCTGGGTGGGGGAGTGTTCCATTCTGCTCAGCTGTGGGACAAGGGTGCCTGGTGGGAGTTGTAGTGCTGGCTGCCTGTACACACACACCCCTCCCTGTTAAGAAGGCTACCTCCCTGTGAAGTTGAGCAGAGGAAGGGAATAGGTCACACATGGCTCTTGGGTGGGTGGAGTGTTCCATCCTGCTCAGGGGTGATGCAAGTGAGCATGAGAAGGCTGCCTACCTTTAAGGTGAAGGAGAGCAATGAAATGGCTGTCACATGGTTCTGGGTGGGTGGAGTGTTCCATCCTGCTCAGGGGTGATGCAAGTGAGCATGAGAAGGCTACCTACCTGTAAGGTGAAGGAGAGCAATGAAATGGCTGCCACATGGTTCTGGGTGGCGGGAGTGTTCCATCCTGCTCAGGGGTGATGCAAGTGAGCACGAGAAGGCTATCTACCTGTAAGGTAAAGGAGAGCAATGAAATGGCTGCCACATGGTTCTGGGTGGGGGGAGTGTTCCATCCTGCTCAGGGGTGATGTAAGTGAGCATGAGAAGGCTACCTACCTGTAAGGTAAAGGAGAGCAATGCAATGGCTGCGACATGGTTCTGGGTGGGGGAGTGTTCCATCCTGCTCAGCTGTGGGACAAGGGTGCCTGGTGGGAGTTGTAGTGCTGGCTGCCTGTACACACACACCCCTCCCTGTTAAGAAGGCTACCTCCCTGTGAAGTTGAGCAGAGGAAGGGAATAGGTTACACATGACTTGGGTGGTGGGAGTGTTCCATCCTGCTCAGGGGTGATGCAAGTGAGCATGAGAAGGCTACCTACCTGTAAGGTGAAGGAGAGCAATAAAATGGCTGCCACATGGTTCTGGGCGGGGGGAGTGTTCCATCCTGCTCAGGGGTGATGCAAGTGAGCATGAGAAGGCTACCTACCTGTAAGGTGAAGGAGAGCAATGAAATGTCTGACACATGGTTCTGGGTGGGGAGAATGTTCCATCCTGATCAGCTGTGGGACAAGGGTACCTGGTGGGAGTTGTAGTGCTGGCTGCCTGTACACACACACCCCTCCCTGTTAAGAAGGCTAGCTCCCTGTGAAGTTGAGCAGAGGAAAGGAATAGGTTACACATGGCTCTTGGGTGGGGGAGTGTTCCATCCTGCTCAGCTGTGGGACAGGATGCCTGGTGGGAGTTGTAGTGCTGGCTGCCTGTACACATGCCCCCATGGAAATATTGCTAGACACATTTGAGGTGAATCAGAGGAAGGAAATTGTAGATATGCGAGACATGTGTTGGGAAGAGTGTGTTGTACGTAAGTGCATTTAGGTCTAGGAAGTGTAGCTTTATAGTTGTGCAAGACAGTACACGGCAGTGTGATGGGATACATTTGTTGGTACTTACCAGCCTCCACTCCCCCGGCTATTCCTGTGAGACTCTCTGGATGCAGTATGGCAAGCACCTTCCCCTCCCATTCAATGAATGTTAGTGGTGGAATGGGAGGGCCACCGCCAGTCCTCTGAGCCGCCTCATGGTTCCTGTTGGCACAGTATTTCACCCTGGTCTTGAGTTCATGGCACCTCTTCTTGATGTCACACAGTGTGCGCAGGGTGGTCCCTACTGCATTGACTTTGTTGACTATCCTTTCCCACATTTGATTTTTTCTGACTAGTGGTGTCTGTTGGACCATGCTTCCAAACAAATGTGGTTCTACTCTAATTATCTCGTCTACCGTCACTGACAACTCATTGTCTGTGAATTTGGGCATTTGTTCTGTGACATGGTGTGTGATGTGCAAATAGGTGACAAGTGCAGGTGGGAAGGTGATGGTGGAGATGTGTGAGGTGTGTGTTGGTGTTGTTGGTGTGGCTGGTTGTGATGGTGTGATGTGTGATGATTTGCCTCTCCTTTCTGCTGTGGTGTTTGGCCCTTCATTGCTGGAGTTGTGCAAAGGATGCTGGTCAGGGAAGGGGTTGGTTTTATACTCAGCTATGTGGGTGTGTCAAAATGAGGTATTCATGTCAGGTGTGTTCTCTATGTTGAGCTGGGATTTGTTTGCTTTTCAATGCCATGGTGGTGTGTCATTGGGGTGTGTCAAGTGTTTTTGAGGGCAGCGGAAAAAACAGCCACACTTGGAGGCCTTGTGGTGTGGTTGCATTCGACCGCCATTCTTCTTTCCGCGCGACCGCAGCAGTCTGAACGCAATGATTGTTCCGCCAGCTCTGCCATTCATCTTTCCGCGTGACCACAGCGGTCGATAAACAATGATCGTTCCGCCTGCTCCGCATCTTATCATAATTTCACTTGCTGTCATTCCACTTGTGGATCAGCGTTTTTGGTGCTTTCCGCAGCATTTCCATCCGCTGCGGTCGGATTTTCTGGTTTTCCGGACGTTGCGGACGGATTTTTGTGGAATCCGACCACCGAGGTCGGATTTTGCAATCATTGCATCATAATGTGACCGCCGGTTTTGCCGCGGAAGATGCGGGCGGATGTTTTCCACAACTACGGCGGTCGGAGGGCTTTTTCCGTCCACCATCGTAATGACCCCCTAAGTACTGAAATGACCAATGAGAGCAAAACCTTGCTTGGTCAATCAGAAGGGACTATTTTTTTTTAAATAATTATGCTGCTTGAATCCCTCAGAAACAACGATCCAGATATACCTATCTTTGTCTAAGCATTAACTCCTCTATGCCCAAACCAAGCCTCCAGTAAAATGCTAATTTCTAAAAAATGGCTGAACAGTTTTACACCACAACACAAAAATATGCACTTTGCTAAATTTGGTGTAAATCAATTCAGTTGATTTTTCTGTATTCTGTATCAGAGAGCAAAGTTGACTATAGGAATTAACATGGGACATCATTTGTGACACTTATTTTTCTTTGCTCCCTCTTGATGTATCGGTGCACAACTTTCCATGAAGCAGCTAAAGTGAATGGGCTTGTTTTTTGCAAAGTTTCATGCAGATTTGCCAAATGGTTTTAAGAAATTGATAGAGAGGGCAAGAGTGATAAAGAGAGAGAGCGAGATAGAGGGATAGATATACATATGGAAAGATTTATTTGTTTTTTATTTAATAGTGTATGAGTTAAAATACTCCTATTATAGGAATATTTTGTGTCACTGAAGAGTTTCATTACCATATAGAGCAACGGAGCCGAAGGAGGAGTCCCCTTATAAGGTTATGGAATTCCATGGTGACTTTCCGTATTCATATTATTTACCTCAGGAGATACTTTATTCCTCATCACAGATGCTAACAATCCTTTTTGTGTTGCTCTTTCAGACAGGAACAATAAAAGAAGAAGCTGTACTGAGAAATTAAACACACCAAAATGCACTTAACAATTTTTGAAAAAAAGATAATGGAATCAGTTTGAATTAAGTCAGGTTAATAATGCTGTGGCTTAAATTGTATAGAAACATGGAGAGAGGCAATCTTTCCTGCAATGACCTATAATGTGATATTCTTCTTAGAAAAATATATCGGAGAATGGAAACACCAGTTCCCGTTTTCCTTATTAAAACTGCAGCTAAAATTTTGCTCAATGACCTCCCTTTTACTTGGCTTCTAGCTCTAGCAACAGGCAATGTGAAGTCAGAACTTGACTGTAATAATTTGTAACAGTTGAGCAGCTACAACATGTCATTATCACAGATTACTAGTAATTTTACAAGTTGTCTGCAATAAGGCTTTTAGTCAGGCATGGAAGGCGGCCACGTATTATAAACTGAATTAAAATTAATTAAATACATAATTTTTAACCAGGTTTATAACAAAAATTATAAACCTGTAAATATTAGTGAGGCTGGAAATTTTTATTTTTGAATGTGTGTTTAGGATTTAATATTTCTGTACATTCATGTAATTTATTTTTTGTAATTTATATGTAATTTGAGGAAGTATTGTGATGTAACATTTTATTGTATTATTTATATGTAATAATCATTATTTTGAATTATTTTACATTTATATTGCACATTTTATATATATACATATATATATTCACTGAAAAAACCATAGGTTTCAGGCACGTTATAGTTAGAAATTAGCATTTAAAAAACCTTACAAATTCACTGAAAAAACCATAGGATTTAGGGACAGTGATAGTTAGTTGGACATTGCACTCAGTACAAAACCCGTGAAATTCCCCGTTATAGTTAGTTCAGCTAACTATAACTCGCGCTCCCATAATGCACTGCTGATGATGTCACATATTACATCACTCATGACATGGTCAGTGACATCACTGATGACATCACTGATGACATCATGCAGTGACTGTGTGTTTCTGTAAAGTTTAAATATGTTTAATATATATAGGCAAAGGCGTATTGAAGAATGACTGGGTGTATAAGTGTCTCAATGGATGATTGAGTAGGTGCGTGACTGACTCTCCAAGTGAGTGATTAAACGTATCTTACTGAATGCATGGGTTACTGACTAAACTGTGCGAATGTCTGTATCCATTTGTCTGTTGGTGTGCGAATAGCTACATGAGTGTCTATATGGGTTATTGATTGGTTGTCTGAGTATCTGTATGGGTGCCTGAGTGTTTGTGTGGGTGGGGTGTGTGTGACTCTGTACATAGATGTGTGAGTGGGTGATTCACTGGGTGCATGATTTGAAGAGTGCATCTGTGATGGACTGCTTAGGTGGGTGAGTGTGTGTATCGGTGTGTTAGTGAGTGAATGTATATCTCAGTGGTACATGTGTGAGTAACGACATATGTAAAGGCAGTATATATGTGTGTTAGAGTATTTAAAAGGCTATAAGTGAGAGTGTGTGATTGTGAGAGTGGCTGTATGGATGCGTGTGTGCTTGTATCAGTGATTGTATAAGAGCGTAAGAATGTGCTAGTATTTGTATGAGTAAGTGAGCTGGCGTGTGTATCACTGTATAGGTGAGTAAATGGCAGTGTGATTAATTATTTGCATGACTGACTAGGTGTGTGAGTACCTCTATGGATGAGTGGTGGTGTGTGAGTGTCTATGTAGGTGTATGAGTGCATATGATAGTCCTATACTGAGTGACCATAAGTATGAGTGACTGTACGGGTGAGTGAGTGGATGTGTGTGTAGACCTAAGAATCAGTGAGTGGGTATGTAGTTATTGGTGTTGGAGTGTGTATGGTTTTGAGAATGGCAGTCTGTAATTTAGAGTGGGTGTATCAAAGGTTATATTAGGGTGTGAGAAGATGAATGAAATTATCACATGGATGATGTCATCAGTGATTTCATCAGTGATGTCATTTCAGATGTCATCAGTGATGTCATCAGTGATGTCACTGACCATGTCATGAGTGATGTAATATGTGACGTCATCAGCAGTGCATTGCGGGGGCGCGAGTTATAGTTAGCTGAACTAACTATAACGGGGAATTTCACGGGTTTTGTACGAGTGCAATGTCCAACTAACTATCACTGTCCCTAAAACCTATGGTTTTTTCAGTGAATTTGTAAGGTTTTTAAATGCTAATTTCTAACTATAACGTGCCTGAAACCTATGGTTTTTTCAGTGAATTTCAAAGGTTTTTTAAATGCTAATTTCTAACTATAACGTACCTGAAACCTATGGTTTTTCAGTGAATTTCAAATGTTTTTCAAATGCTAGTTTCTAACTATGCCTCCACAGGTAGTACATGTTAAGAAAGAAGAAAAAACGCACAGAAAGAAGCAAAAGAAATGCAGAAAGAAGCAACAGAACTCCACAAAGACGAAGAAAAGTGCACGAAGAAGCAAAAGATGTGCAGAAAGAACAAACAGAGGAGCAGAAAGAGGCCTTGTTCAAAAATCATCCTCTGCCCACAACTTTTTCCTACGTGTACTGGTGGTAACTGACTCTGACTAACCAGAGCCAGTGCTATGCAAAAACACACTTAGAATACAGTGAAAACACCTACATACACTAGGGAACACTATGCGTTGGGGTACCCTGTGATTAGCATGACCTCCTCTGTAAGTCCCTAGTACATAATAGGGCAGGGGATTAAAACTACCTCTTAAAACGCGCTACAGGGCGCGTTTGCACAGTGGTGAAGGGAGGGGTTGCCTGAGGTGACATGTGTGCAAACACGCCCCGTGGCGCATTTTAGTTGCGGGATTAAGTCCCCTTGAATCCTGAGTGTCCCTGGGGCCCAACTAGCCCCCAGGTACCTACAGTTAGGACCACAGAGCTGAGTTGCAGAGAGGCGTTCGAGGGCCACGCACCTTTTTCACCTCTCTGCAACACAACTCTGTTGTGCTTATGGAAGGTACCTGGTGGGCTAGTTGGACTCCAGGGACACTCAGGACTGAAGGGGACTTAATCCCCCAACTAAAAACGCACCACAGGGCCTGTTTGCACACATGTCACCTCAAGCCCCGCCCCCTCCCTTCACCACTGTGCAACGCGCCCCGTGGCGCATTTTAAGATTGGGGATTAAGTCCCCTTGAATCATGAGGGTCCCTGGGGTCCAACTAGCCCACCCTGTACCTCCAGTATGCACCAGGAAGCGGCTTTGCAGAGGAGGTGTTCAGAGGCCACGCCCTCTTTTACACTCTCTGCAACGCAGCTCTGTGGTGCTTTCTGGACGTACCTGGTGGGCTAGTTGGCCCAGGGACCCTCAGGGTGAAGGGATTTAATTCCCCATCTTAAATGCGCCACGGGGCCTGTTTGCACACATGTCACCTGAAGCCCCGCCCCCTCCCTTCACCACTGTGCAAACGCGCCCCGTGGCGCATTTTAAGTTGGGGATTAAGTCCCCTTGAATCCTGAGGGTCCCTGGAGTCCAACTAGCCCACCATGTACCTCCAAAAGCGCCACAGAGCTGCGTTGCAGAGAGGTGTAAAGGGCGTGGCCTCTGTACACCTCTCTGCAACGCAGCCCCTAGCGCATACTGGAGTTCCTGGTGGGCTAGTTGACCCCAGGGACCCCCAGTATTCAAGGGGTCGTTTCCCCATCTGCAACGCGCCAGGGCGCGTTTGCAGGAGTGCTACAAGGAGGGCGTGGCCTCCCGCACTATGCCGGTCTTTTTTTTTGGTTTTTTTTAAGAAGGGGGGCTGTGTGTCCCCCCTTCTTTTTCTAAATTATTGGCCCTGGGGACCCCATCCCCCAGGGCCTGCCCCCTATTTTATTTTTTTTTAAATTTGGAATGGGGCCGCGTGGCCCCACTCCAGAGGCCTTAATCGGCCCCGGGGACCCCATCCCCTGGGGCATAGCCTTCTTTTTTTTTTTAAATAACTTATGGAGGGGCTGCGTTGCCCCCTCCTCAGGCCACTTATGGCCCCGGGGACCCCATCCCCGGGGCCGGCCTTTGTTTTAAAAAAAAAAAAAAATGTAATTACATTTTGGGGAGGGGGGCCGCGTGGGCCCCCTCCCGGGCCACTTGTAGCCCTGGGGACCCCATCCCCCGGGGCTGGCCCTCTCCGTTGGGGACCGTGGGAGGGTCCCCAATCCCCCACGGTCCGCCGGCTCCCCGCGTCCCTCGGGAGCCGGCATTGCTCTTCACATGGGGAGCTGCTAAGATGCAGCTCCCGTGTGGAAAGCAATCTGCTGGTTTTGGAAGAGAGAGCAGGTTTCCTGCTCTCTCTTCCAAAGCAAAGCAGACTGCTATAGCAGGGACGGGAGCCGCGAGGCTCCGCCCTGCCATAGCAAACTACAGTGTCCCGAGGGTAGGCACCGGGACACTGCAAGAGCCGGCCCTGGGGTGGCAGTCCCCAGGGCCATCACTGGCTCCAGGAGGGGGGCTGCGCGGCCCCCTCCAAACATCTTGAAAGCCCCAGGGAGGTGGTGGTCCCAGGGCGTGTGGGAGGCAGGCCCCCACACAGGTAATTTTAATTTTAAAAGAAGCCCCGGGGTGGCGGTCCCCGGGGCTGCGGGAGGGCCGAGAGCCCTCCCGCACCATTTTTTTTTAAAGCCCCTGGGTGGTGGCGGTCCCTGGGGCTTGGGGAGGCCTTAAAGGCCCCCCCATACATTAATTTAATAAACCCCAGCATGCCCCCGGGACTTGGCCCACCCGGGGGCCAATTAACAACGAAGCGCGGGAGACCGCGCTTCGTTTTTTTTTTTTCTCGGCGGGATCCGCGCACCCTAAGCGCATCCCGCCGATTTGTTTTTTTAAAAAAATGCTTTTTTCGTCAACCGGTGCCAAAGTTATTTCAAATAGAATGTTGTGGATTTCCTATGGAAAATAGGTCCTAACTATAACTATCTACTGGCGACTGCCAGTAGATAATATATATATATATATATCTATATATATAGATATATATATATATACATCCTCCAATCAGTGTATGGAGTCTCCTAGAATAGAATTTATGTGTGTAAAAGTACCACTAGCAACTTGGCAGGTACATATATATATTTTTAAATGTATATATGTATACATATGAAGTTCTCCAAACTGGTGCAGAATTAACCAGCAACACCTGCAAATTTGCTAGTGCTACTTTTACACACATAGGGGCATATTCTCAAGGACTTATCGCCGAGTTAGCGGCACTTTAACGCAGCCAAAGTGGCGATAGATTTATCGCCCCATTTACAAGCAGGTGCTAACAGCCGAAATCGCCAGTTTTCCTGCGATAGCAGCCACAAAAAATATCACCACGGATGACACCGGCAACTAACGCTAATGAGATGCAGAGTAGGCGTTCCTGTGCAAAAAGCTGCAACAAAACCACTTCGCAATATTCTCTACGACCAGCCAGATCGGCGATAAGATCCCAAAACAGGCGATAAGGCGCGTTAGCAGCTGGGATTTAACACCTGCTCCTACCTGGTGTTAAGTCGGACGACAACCTGCACCACAAAAAGGAGCCCAGACCAGAGCCACACCTGAAGAACAACAGATGCCATGGAGCTACTGATCATGCAGCTCGGAGCCCCAAGAGGGCCACAACACCCACCGCCACCACAGATGAAGAAATTAACATCAACTCTACGAAATCATGAACAAAACAATTCGCCTGATGTCGCACAAGTACAACAATTAACATTCATGTGTGGTCAGAAAAAGTAGAATCATCCATTCATCTTTGAATTTCCAAACAAATGATTTTATTCAAATTCAACTCAAAACAACTATTCGGAAGAGCCACGGCGGGTGTTCTCTGGACAATCTGTAAGACACAGCCTGCAAGACAAAATTCCAGATAAGAAGGTGTGTCATGCGCTCATCAAAGGACAGAGAGAGAGAGAGAGAGAGAGAGAAAGAAGAGAGAGAGAGTGAAAGAGAGGGAGAGAGAGAAGAGAGAGAAAGGGGAGAGAGGGAGAAGGAGAGAGAGAGAGAAACAGAGGAAGAGAGAGAGACAGTGAAAGGAAGGAGAGGGAGAAGGAGAGAGAGATAAACAGAGGAAGGGAGAGAGAGAGAGACAGTGAAAGGAAGAGAGGGAGAGGGAGAGGGAGAGAGAGAGAAACAGAGGAAGAGAGAGAGAGATAGTGAAAGGAAGAGAGGGAGAGGGAGAGAGTGCCGACACTGCGGACCCAGGCCTCACTGCTCACCTGCTGCCACCGGTGTGTCTCCAACCACGTGCCGGTATACACTGCAGTCCACCAGGTCCCCTATCTGAAACAGAGTCCAGATTTATGAATGGCAGAGTCCATATCAGTGCACACGCCATCATCGCTTGGCCGCCCCTGCGCACACAGGCTGCTGCACCCCAGCCACTCCCGCCGCCCAGCGGTGTTTGGCCGCCCCTGCGCACGCAGGCCTCACTGCTCACCTCCCGCCACCAGCGTGTCTCCAAGAGGGCCCACCACGTGCCGGTGAAAGCTCCAAGCCCGGGGCTGCGACCTTGGCAGCCTCCACATCATGCAGCCCCGCCCCGCGGGCCACCAGGTCACACACGTGATTCTGGGTCTTGATTTCGCAATGGCAGAGATCACATCAGTGCACACGGCATCATCGCAGGCTGCACACCCGCTCAGCGCAATAGGTGCCACTAACTCTGTGAACCGCGAGGCAACGCCACGTGGCGGTAGGCCCGCGCAGCCCGCTGGCTCAGGCCTACACTGCGGTACAGCAGGGCTCACACAAACCATTACCAGTCCGGACCACCAGGATGGCGCATCATTGCAGGCTGCACACCCGCTCAGCACCTAAGGTGCCCCTTCCTCAGTGCACCGAAAATCACCGTCCCGTGGCGGTAGACCCATGCCGGACGCAGTGTTTCCGGTGCCACCAACTCTGCAACGCAAGTCATGGACCCTTTCTGATTGAGTCCTGTGATATGCCAGGCGGACTCAGCCATGTCACCTCTGGCAGTGGGGAAGAACTGGGACACGTAGCATCGTCGTCCCCCCCTTTATACATACGCCAAGTGGGCTGGGTCGGCGTACGCCAGGCCAGCGTAGGGGTGTGAATAATTATCCCTGGGCTCTGGGCGTGGTACATTTCTGGGTTGGACAGGAAACCAACTGATGCATGTGTCTCTGTTGCAGTGTCTGCGCCACACGGTCCGCAATGGACAATGTTGCAATGTTGCATCCACCCGGAGGGCGGCCGCGCACAAAGGGATTGTACAAGGAGCGCAAGGCCCGTCGGGCTCTTGGCTCATGCATGCCAACTGTTGTGTGTGAGTCGCTATTGGTGCACCATAAGCCTAAGGCCTAGCCTCAATTGCAGCACAAAAGCCACATCACACTTCCAGAATGCAAGCAGTAGTCAGACGAACATTAGGGATGAAAGCTCCTTTGTCTCAATACATAAGGCGGAAGGACATCTGCACCTCCGACCTTGGTCTTGCATGCGGCAGGCACCCCGAGAGAGATACCATAGCAGATGATGACGACTCCCACACTATGCACAGCGCTAATGATAGACCAACGTATCCACACCCCACACACAGAAGCCCTTGCTCGAGGTACTCCTTCATGGAATGCCCTTGACACTTACGTACACAACAACCCATACGTCCAAACGTTGCACACACATACGACACATTGCTCCAAGCTGTGGCATATCATCCACATAACTGCCGCAGGTCAGAAGAGTGCAGGTTCTACGAGAGCCAACAACGCAATGGCAGAACATCCCGGGCGCATGCACAACGCCTGTCACGTGGAACTGTACCATGACCGAATGCTGCCTGTTAGTGTCTGATGCATTGGTCTGCATGTTGTGGCCCTTGTCTTGCCCGTAGTGACACGCACATGGCAATAAAGTCTACGCAACTTCACTAGTGTTCAACTGTGATGAGTGTTGATTAGGATGGCAACTCGTGTGCCTCAATGAGCATTGTCCGTACACAGGGAGGGACTGACTGATGCATTTCACTTAGGGGTGAGTCCCTATTACCAGCTCCACCTCTGTGAGCCCGACATAGTGGTTGGGATAGTTGCTGAGAGACCTGTGCTCTTACGTGTCTTCAGCAATGTGAGTATGGTGTCCATATTCTTGCCATGTGGATCAATGTGATCCATCACTACAGGCTGTGTCCACCCAGTTGAGTGTGAGTAGGTATGCGAAGAGATGTTCTGTTGTCAAATGTGATGGGGGACACTACTTTAGGCCTGCCAACGACTTTGACATTTCATACCCAGCCCTATTTCTAACATTGCGTGGGGCAAAGTTGAGGAATTGCGCAATTGTTGTTTCAGAGCAATGAGGCCACAGCTAGTGCACACATTCCCAGTCATCTCACTTCCTATGTGTGTCAAGGTCAAACATGCGCATTGCTTTCAATTCCCAGGGTGTACCTATTTGGGCAATCAATGTCCTTACATTTATCCACACTTTCATACTTGATCGATTATGGACATGACACATCTGTGTGAATTTGAATGATTTATTCACATTCGGTGGAGTGTCGGAGCTGGAGCAGTACATGGCCATGCAAACCCCACATTACATTGTAGCCCAGTGGAGGGCCATCCAGAGTCATTTTGGGATTGACAAGTACATCGGAAGAGGAAGGCTACAGTCCGCAGTCTGATTGCTGTGTCATTGGTAAGCAAACAAAATATGGCAGTCCATGTCGAGGTCCAAGGTGAGTGTCGCAGAGTGTTTCGGGGGAAAGTGGGAGGTGTTGTTATAGGGCATGATGCAGAGGGCAGAACCAAGCTGAAACAGGGCATATGGCGGAGAAGAATGCTACTGGCTCCTTCTTACTACAAAGGTGGAATCACCTGCATCTTCGTCCTCTATGTCATCTGTCTGACATGTGGGTGCTGATGTTTGGTCTGCAGCACTGTGTGCCACTGACACATCAGGGGCCGAAGATGTGTGTGTAGAAGTACCAGCAGCATTCATCAGCAACTGCATTAGTGGCAGCAATGCGATGATGAGGATCTGCAGGGCATGGAAGATCCCAACAACTTTTTGCTGGTGTGCATCGGTGGCAGCCATTCTTTCCGCATGCATCCGCTCCATGTTCTCCATTATCCTCAGCATCTGTGCCAACTCTCGGCTGACATCTCTGAGGCCACTCTGACTAGACAGTTGTTCTCCACTCAGAGTCATGACTCCAGCGATGTCGGGCATGGATTGTTGGACATCATGGAGCGAACTGTGGGTGGCCGTTAGGGAGTGTAAGTGGTCCCTGATGGGACTTAGACACCCACGTATGGCATCTAGTTTGGCTGCCATGAGGTTGAACCCCACCCGCACCTGTTCAGCCACCTCCTTCTGGCAGTCTAACACATGGCCTTGGAATGCAATCTGTTCTTCGGGGAGGTGCAGGGAGCTAGGCGTGGTGGTGGGTGCTTCCTGCTGCGTGGTCTGTGCAGGGGATGGGGTCTCCTTGATGCAGCTGGGCTGCCCTGCTCCTGGAGGTGGGTTGCCGTAGCTGTCCATGAGCTGTTGTAGGGCGTCGGTGTCGAAGGTGTGGAGGTCCTCTTCATCATCACTGATGAGTTGTCTGGTCTGCTCTGCAGGAGGTGTGGATTGTCCCTCTGCAATGTGAAGGGGAGATGCATTTTGACATTGTGTTGACATGTATGTTGACGCATTGTTCAAGTTTGCATACAGACTGCATGGCAATGTACTTTGTGACTGTTTGGGAGGAGCTGACTTTTTGATGCGGGACAGTGGACATTTGAACTACATCACGGATGTGAGGTTGTACACGTACATCATCATCTCACAGTTTCCTGCTATGCCAGATGTGATTGGCCAGTTTCTACTCACAAGCGGAACCAGTTGTGTCCTCTGTTCTGTAGTGAGAGTGTTGCACTTTGTACCACATTGTCGGCAATGATGATGTGCTGTTATTGCTATGTGTGTGTGCTGCATTGTGGGAGAGTCGCCCCTGCAGCTGTGATTTTGCTGCCCCTTATCCCTTTGAGGCGGTGTGCCTTTGACTTCTGTGCTTCTACAGTGCTGGGATGTTGCAGACTTGGCTAATTTTGGCTCTAGTTCGGATTTTGGACTCTTGGGCATGGTTTATCCACAGATGTGTTGTTGGCGTCAGGGGTTGTTTGTGCACGGGGATGTGTCAGAGTGTGACCTGCTCCTTTTACGGATGTGTTCCACACTCAGCCACCTCATTGTCGTGGCGTGCACCATGTCATTATAATTGGACTGCAGCCATGCTGTTCGTCATGCAGTGTCACTTGCATTGTCAGTGTGGCTCACAGACACGCAGCTTTGCTGGTTTACACACGTGTGCATGGGTTGGTTGTGAGATTGGTGCTGTGTGGGGAGGGACCCCTTTGTGCCCATAGTGGACGGTGGCCTACTTGCTGTTTGTATGTGTGCTGCAGTGTGCCAAGGGGATCAGGGACATGATCCAGAGTCATTGTGGGTGTGCAGTGTGCTCTGCTAATTGTGCATGTGTGCCATTGTGCCCATCTCGCCCCGTCCCCCAGTCCCTGTTCGGTACTCACCCTGGTGCTGTTGTGTCAGGTCATGTCGAGCAGTGTCTGGACCCCCAACTCCTGCCACCGTCTCCCCACTGATGACTGTGGCCACCATGTCTCCTCCATCTCGTCCAGCTCCTGGTGTTCCGCTGGACTGCCACCTCAGTTTGCATTGCTGCCTGATGGTTGTCAGCGAGTTTCTTCTTGGTTTTGCGCTTCGCATCATTCCAGCGCCTCTTGACCTCTCCAATTGTCCTCCTCCTCACTCCGACTGCATTCACTTTGTCCAGGATGGACTGCCAGATTGCATTTTTGTTTGCCAATGACAGGTTGGAGGTGACGAACAGTTGTTGGTGGTGCTCTATCACCTCCGTGATGATGATCCTGTTTTCCTGCGGACTGAACCTCGTCTTCTTCTCTTTGCCCTTTCGTGACCCCGAGGTCCCAGGCTGGTCCCAGGCTGGTCCTCCTGGGGGCTTGTGGGGTTCTGGACGTCCTCTGTACTTGCTCCGGCTTCCTCTATGGTGCTACGCAGTTTTAATTAATTTGTTTGTGTTTTTCGGTGCTTTTATAGTGCATTTTCCCACATGACGCGTGGGGATTGCAGGCCTGTCACTGGTTATCACTGATTTTTTTATCACAGTTGGCCGCATCGCAACTTTTTTCGCGTTTTTTCGGCATCGCGTTAATTTTAACGCGTTATTTGGCGCGTTGTCGTGAGACTATTGCACGGTGCCGCCAGGTTGAGAATACAATGTTAACACGGCGTTATTTTCCCGCAATAGACTGCGATGTGCAAAGTTGCGTTAAGCTAATTTTGTGATAATTATCACACGTTCTTGGGAATATCCCCCATAAATTCTATTCTAGGAGACCATCCGCATCCGTCTGTGTCTCCGTCTTGTCTGTCGGAGACACAGACGGATGCGGATGGTCTCCGCTCAGGATTACATTGAGATTTAACCCAATCCCGGTATCAATTAAATTGGAGGTCTCACGCCGCGTTGTTCAACAGCGGAGCTGCAGGGACTAATTCCCCCTTGTCCCAGTACGGTTTGACTGGGAGCAGAGTCTTTGATTCCATCGCACTACAACCATTCTCGGATTACCCACCATTCGGGGACGTCGTACATGACACTATTAAACATAGGTTCCCATCCCCCTGTCCTGAGGAAGACCCGCAGCAGAGGAGTCCACTCACCCTTTTGCATCAGGGTCGAAACGTCGACATTTACTAATTGGGCCTGCACTCAACGTTTATCCCCCCTCAACCCCAATCACAGATGAAATTGCACTGTGCATCTAACTGAAGAATAACTTTGGAAACGTGTTTTGTAATTTAATTTTGGGGCAGGCCTACTACAGTAGGGTTACTGGCCACATTGGGAATCATAGCCAGATCCCTCGCATTTTAGTGGTTTTGAGCTGTTCTTTTCCAAATGTTTTTTATTATCTTCATCTTTCCTTCCCTCTCACATGAGCACCAACTTTCACTTCCTTCTCCTTCCTTGGAAGTAACCTTCTGAGCATTACATGCTGGACACTATGCCCCTTTGTTTGTGTATGTTCTTCATCTAATGCATATGATTTATCATTAAATAAACCAATGTTTAACAATTAAGTTGCTTCTTGGGTGCCTTTCCCTAAAAAGTCACCATTGTGGAATGTGCTTGTATAATACATACTCTTCCAATCAGATGATTTAATCGCTTACCACAGCTGTGCGAATTTCTCTTATTTTCCATTTGCTGTTAGAAAGATTTTTGTCTAGGACCATCTGCAACAGACATGGGCTTGAGCCTAGGTTGGTGGGGTGAGTCCGCTGATGCGGGGCTGCTTCTCCCAGCTTTCTCCCTGGACACCGCTGCTGCAGGCAAAATTTTTGGTTTCCCAAAAAAGGTACTCGGCGACATACTGATGGTGGTAAGTGGCAGTGCCTTCTTCTTCTCACTGGCAACTTTGACTTTCTTGGTACTGGTACCTTTCTTTAGGTCCATCTTGAAGCTGTCAGTTAGCACGCAGCGGCACTTGTTTTAAATTCACAATATGAAGGATTGTCGGTGTTCATATGTCACGTTACGCCTTCTGTCTGGCAGTACAATGGGTGATGTTGTCTCCTCCTCTTGTGCACCTAAAAGCAAAGAAGCAAGAAGAACAACAGTGAAATGTGTCATTGTTGTAGTTCAATAATTCCTAGTACAAACAAATATTATAATATAGAATTTAGTGTGTGGTCACACATGTTAGTGTTACCTCAGTTACTAAAAAATAAATAACAATACAGTGTAACCATTTGTGAGACTTTGACAACAACAAGGGCTTTCATGGTTTACTATACAGTCTAGTACACTCAGGAAGGATAGGAAAGAATAAGAAGAACAAAAATACGAATGTAATGGTTTGGCATTGTGCATCACGTGACGGGGAATGGATGCGGCACACAGGGAGCTGCAGCTGACAAATGACAATGGAATGGAACAATCCCCAGATAATGAATATTGTTGTGTACATCATTTAATAGACATGGGGGTAATGTTAATGGTTCATTGATGCCAAGTCATGTTACTTTGAAACTGAAATTTAAAAAAAAAATTGAAAAGAATTTTTAAAAAATTAACAAAAATAATTTGAAAAATTGAAATACAAATGGTGAATGTAACAAAAAAGAAGTATTGGAAAAAATAAAACATAAAGATGAAAAAAAGAAATTAAAATAAAGAAATAATTATAAATAAGTAAAAAATTTAAATTGCCCTCAAATGTCTAATTATTAAATTATAAAGCTGCTTATCTCATTGATCAACCATTGTCAAGAGTCTCACTTGAAGTTTTCCGATACTTCACAGGAGAAGAACAATGACCTTACCCAATGCCTCTCCGAGCTTCCCTCCACACTCCCAAGAATCTTTCTTAGGGAGGATGAAGAAACTCCCGGGGGGGAAAGGGGGATGGGACAGAGAAGAGACAGCCTCGTCTTCTATCTTGGGTGTCTTGTCTGAACCGCAACTTCTAGGGGCAGATTTACAAGAAAGTGACGCATCTGTACAGATGCGTCACTTTCCCTGCACCACCCTTAGAAACCCTTGCGCCACCATAGATGTGCCGTATTTACAATACGGCGCACTATGGCACAGGATTGACAGATGCGTCAGAAATTCTCGACGCATCTGTTGGCGAAAGAATCACGCATTGCTGGAGTCATGTCGCAAGCACGACGCAACTCCAGCAATGCGTGTTGAGTCCTATTCCCACTACACTGCGTCACTACTTACGCCTGCTTCAAGGAGGCGTAAGGTTTTGACGCAGTGGCGTCCTAGAAGTGGCGCAGTGAAATCTTGTAGATTTCACTGAGTCACTTTTACGAGGCCTTCCAGCGTGGGTGCGCCCACCCTGCATACATTATACCTGACGCAGGTAAAATGTGACGCAGGGCTTTACAACGTGACGCATCTCCCTAGATGCATCACGTTGTAAATAGGCCGCATTGTTTGCGCCGCTGTTGCGTCAAAAAAGTGATGCAACTGCAGCGCAAAAGTCACGCAAGGGGATTGTAAATCTGTCCCCTAGTGTTCTTCTTGCGTTTTCAGTAAACTGACACTGCAATGTAAATAGACAATTACTCAGGTTCAAACAATAATTAAACTCTTATGTTCAAACTTTCTGTTCCTAGTTCTTTCCTCCTTTACGTACCCTTTTTAGACTGGGCTATTACCTCTCTTCTATAGTCTTTTACACCTTCAAAAATAAATGACAGACCCTTAAAACTAGGTAGCTCTAATTATTACGGTGTATTTTCTCTAAGTTTAACCTTACATACCCTTTTGACTGGACTGAGCCTCTTTACTGTTGTCTTGTTAGCACGTAGTATTCTTAACTAAATAAACGAAACCATTAAAGTTTAACTCTCTTTAATGTCTACAGAGAGCTAACCCTATTTATTAACTAAACCTTTCTTTTCTTTTTTACAGGAACCTTGAACGTGAGGTGTAATAAACACGAAGATTCTGTGGTGAGTATCTTTTGTAAAACAAAATTGTATTTCTAAATTAAGTCTTATTAACTAACTATTCTCTCTCCTTCTTTTGCAGATGCTTTAAGAAAATGGAAGAGCTTTGGCTGTCACAAGAATGCCTGGTAATTAACTCTAAATACAATTCTCCTTTTACATAAATTCTTGGTAACTGCCACAATTCTGACCAAGACAAATGATGACCTTTCCTATTAAAAGTAGAACTGGCCCCCACTAGACCACCCCTTTGAAGTCTCTTGATTTGATTCCTGACAGTACCCCTCCGCAAGGGGGTTTCCCCAGGTTTAGCCTTAAGGGGAAAATGATCATGAAAGGCTTTTACAAGTCTCGGGGCATGAACATTAGAAGATGGTTCCCAAGACCGATCCTCCGGACCATAACCCTTCCAATCTACCAGATAGTGGAGTTCTCTATTCTTCCATTTAGAGTCCAAAATTCTTTAGTGCCTCCACTCCTTAAAGGTGTCTTTGATAGCTAACAGCTCTTTTTCAGTTATCCTGTAGTTGATCTCGGCCGGAAGAATTTTCGAGAGTGGTAAGCCACTGGGTGCCGTTGACCGGTCTTCTTATGCCTCTGGGAGAGGACTCCTCCAATCGCTTGATCTGATGCATCCGTTTCCACATAAAAGGGTTCTGCAGGATCGGGATGAAGGAGGATAGGCGCTGAAGTAAAACTTCTTTTTAGAGACTGAAAGGCAGCTTCTGCTTCTTTGGACCAGGCGAAAGGAACGCCCTTTCTTAACAGACGAGTTATTGGAATCACTTTCTGGGAAAAATCCTGAATAAACCTCCTGTAAAAATTTGCGAATACAATAAACCGCTGTATCTCCTTTACAGTTGTAGGCGATGACCAATCCAAAACTGCCTTGATTTTTTGCATATCCATGGTGATTCCTTCTGGAGATAGGAGAAATCCTAGGAAATCTACTGAGCGGACATTAAAACCGCATTTTTCGAGTTTAACATATAGTCGGTTTTCTCGAAGCTTTTCTAAGATTCCCCTCAGGTGTCCTTGGTGTTCCTCTTTGGACGCTGAATAAATCAAAATGTCTTCGATGTAAACGATAGCACACTTGTCAATATATTGACTCAAGACATCGTTTATAAAATACTGAAAAGCTGCCGGGGCATTACAGAGACCATAAGGCATCACCTGGTACTCGTACAGGCTGAACTTGGTCCTAAATGCGGTCTTCCATTCCATCGCCCTCCTGATCCGGATCAGATGGTATGCCCCTCGGAGGTCGAGTTTCAGTATAGATCTGGGCCCCTTTAACCTGGTCCAGGAGTACTGAAATCAAAGGTAAGGGGTATCTGTTCTTGATGGTGATTCTGTTCAAGGCGCGGTAATCGATGCAGGTTCTCAGTTCACCCTCTTCCTTCTTCGGCACGAAAAATAGTGGCAAAGAGACGGGAGACTGTGAAGGCCTGATGAAACCATTCTTCAAGTAAGTCTGGATATATTCCTTCAAATATCTATCTTCTTTTTCCATCAGGGCGTAGATTCTACAGCATGGAAGATTTGCTCCAGGTTCCAGCTCGATCTTACAATCGTAAGGCCTATGTGGAGGGAGTTTCTCCACATCGACCTCGCTAAAGACATGCTTATAGTCCTGGTACATTTCTGGAACTTCTTCAGTACGTATTACGCACACAGATGCTCCGTTATCACACAGACAAGCCGCTAAGCTTGACTCTTTTACTCAGTCCTCTCCATGGTAACAAGACTCCTTGCAGTATTCAGAGTTCATCTTAATCGATCTTTTCTCCCAATCAATTTGGGGGTTATGCTCCGTAAGCCATGGAAGGCCTAGGATTAGTTGGAACTGTGGTGCATCAATCAAGTTAAACTGTAAGCTTTCCTGATGACCATGTGGTAGAACTAGTTCCACTTCCTTGGTGTGACTAACGATTGGACCTGAAGAGAGGTTCGTACCATCAACTGCTCTCAAAGCTTCACTCTTGGTCTTCCGTATAGCTTGCAATCCTATCTTAGAAGCAAACTTAATGTCACAGAAATTTCCGGTGTCTCCGGAATCTATCATCACTGGAATGTCAGACTGGACCAATGTTCTGAATTTCAAGATAACTGGGAGGGTTAAATGCGGAGCAGACGATTGGAGTGTATTCGCCAACGAGTGAGAATCTGGAGTTGTGATTTCTTTAGCATCCACCAGTCCATCCCCTCCTACTGGTGGTGCTGCCAGTTTTCCTTCAGCGAAGTTTTGGGCTTCTTTGGACAGACTTTAACAAAGTGGCCACTCACCCCACAGTACATGCAAAGGTTATTCAATCTCCTCTTCTCCTTTTCTTCCTTGGAGAGAGGGCCTCTTACCGCTCCGATCTGCATAGGTTCTACGGACTGGTGGCTCTCCGTCGATTTGGACCCTTCTGATCTCGCCCGGTCAAATCTGGGTACACTTGGGCGGAATTCCCTTCTTTTTTCGCCTCTTCTCTCAGACTGTCTATAGTCCACTTCTAGGACCAAATCGATAAGGGCAGAAACTTCAGTTGGTCTATTCGGTATCTGGGACAGAGCATCTTTAAGTTCATCCTTCAAGCCTCAGTAGAACAATGCAGCTCTCTTGTTCTCAGGCCAATCCGTTTCTACAATAAGCTTATTGAATTGGGCCAGGTAGGCCACCAACTCTTTGTTCCCTTGCCTTAACTCCAGCAACTCGTTGTCAGTGGCCTAAGAAACTCTTCTCCGATCAAAGATCCGCAGAAATTCTTTTTTAAACTCATCAAAATCATACAGGATTGCCGAATCTTTTGAGACCAGAGGCAAGGACCAGGCAGCGGCGTCTCCACTTAAATAGGATAGAATGAATGCTACCCGAGATTGTGCATCAGGGAAAATGGCTGGCCGACACATGAAGTGTAGAGAACATTGTGTAAGAAAAATTTGGGCCTTTTGTGGGTCACCACTAAAACGTTCTGGTGGGGTAAGTGGAATAACAGGAGACAATGAGTGTTCGACCTGTGCAGTACTCCTAGGTAACCCTGGGCGTAGTTTGCAAAGTAGCGCTACGCAAAGCTACGCGAAGTGCACTCCGCACTACGCGAGCTACGCGTAGCACTACGCGAATTGCGAAGTGCGCTGTTCGCGATGATTGCACAGTGCCGGATGCTTGTCCGCACTGTGCAATCATTGAAAACGGCATCTTGCACAGTGCGAGCTGTCTTTTACTGCCGCTCGAGTAAATTTTACTCGGCGGCAGCTTTCTCAACGCGGACTGGTAGTTTCTCATCGCGGCGGTCGCGAGCATACGCGACCACTCGCAATGAGAAACCTGATCTCCCCGCGTTGAGAATCTCGCCGGGAGGTTTATTTTCCACACTCGCGATCGGCAACTTGATGTTGCTGATCGTTAACGAGGAAAAGTCTCGCCGGGATGTCATTTTGCTTGCTCGCGGTCGCCAACTTGACGTTGAGGACCGCGAGCAAGCAAAATGATCGCTGCACTACGCTACGCTACGCTACCCGTATTTGCACTGTGCTACGTGCAATTCGCGTAGTGCGAAGTAGCGCAAACTTCGCAAACTACGCGAGCGTAGCGTAGTGCTTTGCCCAGGGTTACTCCTAGGGTGAGGTAAGGGAATGTGACTACTTGTCTGTGCATCTTGAGATAAGGCTGCAAAACTAGTACCTGAGAAATGACTGTCAATTTTGCTGGCTAAATCTGTCGTTTCTCTCCTGGAGGCCAATAGATCCTGTCTTAAACTTTTGTTCTCTTCTCTGACTGCTAGCAATTCCTTTTGAATGGCATCTAAAACCCCCCTAAATTCTTCAAGTCTAATCCCTCAGCCATTCTGCTCAGGTGAGTAATTAATCATGGGCACTTCACTCTGTCAAGAGTCTTACTTGAAGTTTTCCGATACTTCACAGGAGCAGAACGATGACCTTACCCAATGCCTCTCCGAGCTTCCCTCCACACTCCCAAGAATCTTTCTTAGGGAGGATGAAGAAACTCCCGGGAGGGAAAGGGGGATGGGACAGAGAAGAGACAGCCTCGTCTTCTATCTTGGGTGTCTTGTCTGAACCGCAACTTCTAGTGTTCTTCTTGCGTTTTCAGTAAACTGACACTGCAATGTAAATAAACAATTACTCAGGTTCAAACAATAATTAAACTCTTATGTTCAAACTTTCTGTTCCTAGTTCTTTCCTCCTTTACGTACCCTTTTTAGACTGGGCTATTGCCTCTCTTCTATAGTCTTTAGGATGTGCTTCAACTCTGTTTTACACCTTCAAAAATAAATGACAGACCCTTAAAACTAGGTAGCTCTAATTATTACGGTGTATTTTCTCTAAGTTTAACCTTACATACCCTTTTGACTGGACTGAGCCTCTTTACTGTTGTCTTGTTAGCACGTAGTATTCTTAACTAAATAAACGAAACCATTAAAGTTTAACTCTCTTTAATGTCTACAGAGAGCTAACCCTATTTATTAACTAAACCTTTCTTTTTCTTTTTACAGGAACCTTGAACGTGAGGTGTAATAAACACGAAGATTCTGTGGTGAGTATCTTTTGTAAAACAAAACTGTATTTCTAAATTAAGTCTTATTAACTAACTATTCTCTCTCCTTCTTTTGCAGATGCTTTAAGAAAACGGAAGAGCTTTGGCTGTCACAAGAATGCCTGGTAATTAACTCTAAATACAATTCTCCTTTTACATAAATTCTTGGTACTTGCGTGACAGGAAAATTCTCGCTCGAATGCTGTTGCTCAGAAATGGCTTGCAAGGTTAACTGGGGTCACTGAAGACTTGCTCTGCCCGTCGCGCTGTGTTTCCTAACACTGCCGACGGTAAACGCTACGAAATTCTTTGACTATACTGACTCTAACACGGACAACACAGGAACGCTGTTTCCTCTCCAAACGGTTACGGTGAAGTGCAAACAGCTGCGTGGGAGCGCAAGTCTTGAATAGAATTCAAGACCTCGCGCTCACCGCAGAAAGGCTGAAGCGCTGACTTCAGCGCCTTCAACCATCTTAGAGGAGCGTAACTGCCACAATTCTGACCAAGACAAATGATGACCTTTCCTATTAAAAGTAGAGCTGGCCCCCACTAGACCACCCCCTTGAAGTCTCTTGATTTGATTCCTGACAACCATCCTTGCATGTATATGGCAAAGGGGAACACTGGCTGAACGTACAAAATGGCTGCCAGCCACATGGCCATGCCACAACAAGAATCAATAGGCCAAGGGGAGCAAAGGGAAGACATGCATGCCTATGGCAAAAGCACACTGACTTCACAAAATGGCTACCAGCCACATGGCCAGGCCACCACAACAAGAAGCAATAAGCAAAGAGGAACAAAGGGAAGACATGCAGGCCTATGGCAAAAGCACACTGACTGCCTTCACAAAATGGCCGCCACCACATGGTAACCTCACAACAACAACAAGCAGGAGGACTGGAAATCCATGAACACAAGCAAGCCTAAGGAGGACACAGACTTTACCAAATGGCCCCTGCCACATCGCCCTGGGGAACAAAGGCAAATGCATTGCTGGCCTACTTGCAAACACACTCACACACTGGCCAGAAAAAGGAGGCATGCTTGCTAAACAACACATCTTTAATGCAACACTGCCAAAAAACGAAAATCCATAGGGCTAAAAAAGGTTTGCAAGTTACAACCACACACATCCAACAAAGGCATTTATTTAACACATGAAAGAAAAGTGAAATGCCACAAAAAAAACAAATTTTGTATTTTAATCCAGTGCCATCCATGGCCAAAATGATGTTTAAATTAAACAGACACCACCGAAACAGTTGTTTCATGCACCCATGAGTGGCTCTGGGTCTATTGGCTGAAAAACCCATTGGCAGACTAGGCCACATAGTGAATCAATTCAAATCAATATTGCAAATTTATTAAAAACATGGAAAAATGTAGTGAACTATGCTACATTTTTGCTGAATAAAATAAGAAAACATTGCATGCAAAACAACAACCAGCTAGAAAACAAAGCCACCACAAAGAAGGCATGCAGGCCTATGGCAGAAGCACACTGTCTGCCTTCACAAAATGGCCACCATTCACATGGCCAGGCCCCAACAAGAAGCAATAATATGCCTACAAAGGGAAGACAATGAAGGCCTATGGTGAAAACATACTGGCTACCTTCACAAAATGGCCGCCAGCCACATGGCCAGGCCAGCACAAGAAGCAATAAGCCACAAAGGGAAGACAATGCAGGCCTATGGCAAAAGCACACTGGCTGCCTTCACAAAATGGCCGCCAGCCACATGGCCAGCCCACCACAACATAAAGCAATAAGCCAAGAGGAACACAGGGAAGACATGCAGGCCTATGGCAAAAAAGCACACTGACTGCCTCCACAAAAAGGCCACCAGCCACATGGTCACAACAACAAGCAGGAGGCCTGGAAAACAATCAACACAAGCAGGCCTATGGACACAGACTTTATAAAATTTCCCCTTACCACATGGGGAGCCAAGGCAAAAGCTGAGGTGTACTATTACAACCACACTCACACACTGGCCATACAAAGGGGGCAAGCTAAAAAACACATCTCATGAAAAAAGTGAAATACCACAAAAAAACACATTTTGTATTTCAATCCAATGCCATCCATGCCCTAAATGGTGTTTTAATTCAACAGACATCACAGAAACAGTTGTTGTTTCATGCACCCATGAGTAGCTCTGGGCCTACTGGCTGAGAAAGTCCTATTGGCAGACTACTGGGCTACATAGTAAACTAAATAAATATTGAAAATGTATTTCAAAAGCAAAACATGGAGAAAATGTAGTGAACTGTGCAACATGTTTCCTTTATAAAAGAAGAAAAATTACTTAAAAAGAAACAACTAGGCCCCTACTGAAACTACAGGCCACCCACCACAATAAATTAAAACAAAAATCAATGAAAAGTACAAATAAATATAGGTGCATGGCCCCAGTCAAACAAACAACACCTGTTTTCCAACTTACTTGTGAAATCTCAAATTCAAAGTCCCCAAATCTAATGATATATTATGCAGCAGACACAAAGAGTGATCTTTCCAGCTCAAATTCCAAATGAAAAGTGTCCAGAAGATAGACAAAGCACAGGTAGGAGCCTGCTGAACAGGAACAGTAAGTTGGAGGATGTGGGGCACTTGTTTCCTCTTGAAAAAAGAGTAAAAAAAGAAAAAGTAATCATTGCACAAAAAAAGTATAACCTAATGTCAATTTGAGGAGTTTTTTTACTCCAAATAGTCATTTCGAGAAGGATTTGATGCTGCTCGGGGAGATAACCTTCTCCAGATTGCAGTTGCGGTAGATCCTCCTTGTTTGGGATCGCCTTCTTCACAAAACCCCTGCCGGAAGTCCGCTGGTGCTCTCGAATGACGGGTTGGTGACCACCATCTCTCACGGGACCATGCTGCTGCTAGCAAATCACGTGGAGCTCGCAAACGGCTCGGTAATTCACTCCCATGAGAAAACGCATTTCGGGTACGCCAACACAAACGTGAAACAGGGAGTTGCCAAAACTCTGCAAACTCCACGAGCTGAGTTTTTCGCCCAGGGTTAATGAGGACCTCGCTTCAGGCGAATGATAATCAACATTAAGTACCTGGGCATACTGATCAACACTGGCCTATTAGACTTGATTACAGATAATTTGACTCAATTAATACAAAAGATGGACAGCACTTCAACTCTATGGGTAGGATACAAATCATTAGGATGGCAATAGCCCCCGGATTCAATTACATTTTAAGAATGCTCCTTCTCTCTGTGCCCATCTGAATCGGCCAGGCCATTTGGATCTTTACATGAAATGCTGACAGACCATGTGTGAAATGCTCAAAGCTGTACTCACATGCCCAGTTAGGAGGCATCTTCCTACCACATATTGAGACTTATCATAGAGCTCAGCACTTATCACAAATGATTACATCAACAGGAAGGTCCCTTGTTTGGGAAGTGATAGATCTCAACATTCCCTAAGAATACTTTGGGCATGACTCCATATACTCTGCCAAACAGACCCTTGCTTTGAAAACTCAACCTTATAACTAATTTCTTAGTCGCTACATGGAAACACACACATATGACTATACATCTGGATCCATTAGTGCATTCCTGCCACAATACAGAGATACAGATCAGGAATCACTCAACACAATGGGAGGAGTGAGCCGACAAAGGACTCACCACACTAGAGCCGCTGATTAGTGCTGAGGCATTTTTCACATTTGAGCAGCTAAGACATGAATCTAGTGTTCCAACATAAACACTCTTCCTACAAAAGGGTGGGAACATTTGGACTTCCACCCCATCTCACCTGTCCTCTCCTAAATCTAAACCTCATACAGGACATTACTACACAATGATCACTGAACTCCTATTTTACCCCACAGAACTGCATCTTGAATTGTATATGGCCTCTCTTGAATACACTGACTCTGACTACACCTCCCTCCATGCTAGACACACATGAATGAGTATGGCTGGGGACTGTGCGAATCATGACTCAAATTCCCTTAGTACATCGTTGATATTAAATCCCCATCAAACTGTCAAAAGTATGATTGAGTTGTGATCCTATTTGTTGGAGGTGTACAATGAACAGAACAATCTGTTTCATTTGCTATTTTCCCGAACCCCACTTGATACTTGTTTGTCTGTGATCTAGGACACACTTCAGCCCTACAGCCCACACCCTTTTTAACCCTCAACAATGGTAGCACAATGTGATTGATATCCCAGGGGGTACCTCTCACTCAAAGCACTGTTTGTTGATTGCCTTGATGGTTTCTTAGTTGTGCATCGTATGCCACTGGAAATGAAGAGTAACACCCACGCAAAGAACGATTAATAGAATTGTGCTGACTAAAGACTGTAGAGTCCAGAATATGGAGTAGTCTTGTGACCACTCAAAAAGTGTCTGTTTACTTTCTTTTCTAGTACTAAACTGCGATCCAACGCTGCCCTTATCACCAGATACCAGACCCTTGTCTTTGGCTGAGCTGGTACTCTTGAGGTGATAGAGTGAAAACGGCTCGAACAACCCTAACCCTCTCTGATCACTTTGGCACATGCAAGATTGCCTATGGTGCAAATTGTCCCTCATCTATTGGGAATAAAATGTAGATTCAACTGTGGACTCCCCCTCTCAACCACATCCAAATCTATTTGCTTTAGCATATGACAGGTCACAAATGTCCCTATGAACAAGGCCAGTTCTTTCACCCTCACACACACACACATACGCACACCCCTTCTGCCTCTGCTGCCTACTTCATTTGGATGAAGGGACATGGGAAATTTTCATAGTGTGAACTGAACTTCTTCTGGTGAATAGTTTGATATATAATTTTGATTTTATCTTGCTTTGTATTATTTTAGAGTACTGTTGAGTAATGAATTTACAGGGTTTATATATTCAAAAATACTGAATGAATAATTAGTATAAAAATGGTAGATTTGCAATATGTAGTCATTGATATGCTAGGAGCTTTCCAATTCCACAGAAACAGTTTCAGTAGAGAATTTAGACAGAGAAAGAAGGTATGAGGGGTACTGTGTTGGTAGATTTGCAATCTACATAAGAGTTTTGAGGCGGATAATTTTAATTATCATTAAGCCTATCAATGACAATGGGAGGAGGGGGCAGTCCATCCAGGAGTAAGGATGTGTTCTTTTGACAACTCATACCTTGCTCTCAAGAAATGGATATACATAGGTACACAAACCCTCCAGTTTGTGGTAAGTGGCAAACATCATCAGTTCAAGGTACTGCCATTCGGGGTCACCACCACACCTTGAGTTATTACAAAATACCTTGCAGAAGTGGCCGCGCACCTGCGAAGACAGGGCATCCATGTATTCCCATACCTGGACGATTGGCTGATAAAGAGTGCAACACAGCAGCAGTGTTGCGCACACACTCAAGCCACCATAAACTTTCTCCACAATCCTGTGAGAAGCAGATGACCTCAAACACCACGATGGGGCCCTGTAGCCTTTGCATGACCAGTGGCCCCCTTAACCTGGGTCTGGCATCCTTGATGCACCACCCTGGATCTGGAAAAGTTGACATTGGTCTCCTGCATAGACTGGCAGTACTGTGGGTCTGACTCTGCTCCAGTACAACTCCGACATGAAGTCATGAAGCTATATAGGGTGCCAACCCTGTGCACTGAGGTCAGTTTCTTTTTTTGCCCTTTGATGCAGATCCTGAGTTTCTCGTCTCAGAACATTTTCCTCCAAATTTTGATTTATGGCAGTGTGCTCAAAGTATTCCACCCCTCTTCAAAGATTTTAGGGTTTACGTTTATCATTCTTTTAACAAGCAAATGTCAATTTCTGACCCCATGATAACGGTCTATAGTGTCTGGGGCCCACAGCTCCTGGTCCTGTGAGAAATGAAGCCTCATGCATGCCAGGACCATCAAGGATCGGGAAGCAAAGCTTTTAATGACAAGGGCCCACTATGAATTCCGAACCATCACTCCTCCAGGTCCCCATCTGGTTGGTTGACAAGTCAACCCGCAAGAGAGATTTTTCAAATTATCAATGTAGGTTTTGCTCGAGGAGGGGTCTTAAGGTTGGCAGGGTTATGTCCTCAGCCTGTCTTGATGAGCATTCTACTAGCTGCTAAACCAGCTCTGCAGCCCACTTCTCCTTTTCAGGATTTTCTGGCACCTGCTGAACAGCCAGCTCATATGGTGGCCTTCACCCAAGCTAAACTGGCTATCTTCTGCTCGTTTATCGCTCCATCTGGTATGCCTTTGACCCATAGTCCGTTGAGGTCTCTGACTGGGCTTCCGCCATCATCCTCTGCCCTGGCGCCAGTCAAACGTATTCTGTCTCCTTTTGATGCCGTTCCAAGATGAGCAGCTTCTTCACTGCTGAAGGCTTGCCAGTTGCTTCACCTATGCTGTTCGTGCCAAATGCATCCTTAAGGCTCCTGGAGCTGATTCAAAATGTGTCAAATTTTCCAAAGAGAAAGGCCATTTTGATTAAATAGACACGTAAAGCACAGCAGGAATTTCAGAAAGAATCTTAATTCAAACTTTTGCCTCGTGATGGATATGTTGGTCAGCCTGATTAGATCTTTGACTCAGAATCTGACTACATCTAAATGTTGGACAGTCTACGTTGATGAAAATGACAGAAGTGAGGCAGGCAGTTTTATTGCCCCCTGCTGGGATGGATGTTTGTGACCAATCAAAACACTAGAAGGGTTGGAGGAGGTTTAAAGACCTGCAGGGGTTGATTCCCCAACTACATGAACTATAACACACAGGAAACCCCTGGGTCTATTAAAGGAAGAGTACTATCAGAGTAGTCCTTTTAAAGGATGGTTTTCCTCACCCACCTGAATGTGGCATGCTCGATCATGGGGTAACCTCCTCGTAATGTGAACCTAGTCAAAAAGCGGAGGGAGGAGCTTAGGAATGTTTTGATAGATAGAGAAAGGGGTGCAGAGTAGAGAACATGTAAATTAAAACTAGCTACTAGGTACTAGGTACTCAAAGGGCTTTATTAGGGCATCCCTTTGCCAGGATTAAAAACCAAGCCCTAACAGGAGGGAGTTCAACCTACCATAGTGTGAAAAATAGGTTGACATGTTTCTGCCTAATACCCTCAACAGAGGTGTGGCGGCCTTCTTCAGAACCTTGACCTGAGGGAGTATAGATGGTCTATAGAAATAGCCTAAGGGTTCCACCTGGATGCAGCCTGGAGGCTGAAAACGATCATTGAAGAAATGTAAAAGTGACTTTACCACCCTAGGTGATTTCTAATTAGGCAATCACCTTTAGTCTCCTTAATACCTGGGCCCAACCAAGGTGTTCTTCTAACCATCAATATTTCTGAAGAAAGGTCTTGGCACCAACTGGCCTTACTATGGAGCCAAAAGGTTACTTAATTCTTTAGAGTGTGGAAACCTTCAAGGCTCGGGTCAGAAATATTTGGGACATTTTTCAAAACCAGAACATAGAGAGTACATTCTGGAGGGAGTTGTGGGAAGGAGCAGGGACCAGGGTAGCACAAAGCTTTAAAGGTACATCATACGGGGTATTGAGGCCATAACCCGGATGGCTAGATCTTGCTTACTTGCTCCACACCCATAGTATATGCCCTTAAGTTGCTAATAGGGTCATTCAGGGGGGTTCGTTTCTCAACCATGTTAGTTGGAGCCCCTGCCGTATGTACAGGCATCTGGATGGGTGGATCGGTTGGAACGGAAAGCATAGAAGAAGGATAGGCCCCCGATCCTGCAGATTGCAGATCACAATCAGGTAACAGCCCAGCTTGGTGGAAAGGGGGTGATGGGGATGCTAGTGTGTTTTTCTTCAATTACTCTTAATCTGGCAGGAATGGGTTCAAGCTTGCTAGAGATGAGGTCTATCATAAAAGACTTGAAGTCATCAATGAAGGTGATTTGGCTCCTTGTATCAATGTCTGAAACTAGCAATTCTGAGTGGAGCGCATTCGTTGGGGGGTTACAGTGCGTGGTCTCTTAGATTTAGTGCTGGGTGCCTTGCCTTTTCTTTTCACAGGCTTCCCCCTAGTTGTGTTGGGTGTCTCTCTTGGGGGTGGGGCTGGTAGGGTCTCATTTTAGTTTACAACTTGTGTCAAGTTAGATGGATGTGGGACCACAAGGCCGAGCCATTTTCTATGACGTTGGGACCAGACAAGACTGTTGAAGGTGGTGGATATTAAAAACCCATCCAAGGTAATTCCTGTATTTCCCAAGTGGCGGAGGCGTTCTTGTTTTTTTCCTTGCTAATTAAAAATAGTAATTAAAGCAGATATGTCACGTCGCACCAAGGCAGGCTCCCACTCCGCCAGTCATTTTTTAGGCACAAAGATCTATATATTTATTACTTTTACTTATTTTTTACTTTTCCTCTAATTCAGCATATCCAATGCACTACCCTATTTTTCCACATATACCTCTCTCAATATATCCTTTACCTGAGCTCTCTGATTAATCTCATACCTCTTTCTACTATTCTTTCCAAACCCAAATTCTCACCCTATACCTCTATCAATATATCCATTACCTCCACTCTCTCATTCATCCCAAAGCCCTTACCACTACTATGATTCCCAAAATAACCCTTTAAAGACTCTTCCCTACTCCACCCCTCCTTGCATCATCTCATACCTCTTTTTACTGTTCGGATCCCCCAAAACAAGCCTTTCTAAATCCTCCCTCTGACTCTTAACCCTCCACGTCCCTTTTAATCACCTCCTCCACCTACCTTTACTCATCCCAAGCCTCCACCTATAGCTATGAGCTCCAAAACAAGCAAACAAAAAAATTGAAAAATGTTAAACCCTTCCCTTCTATCCTTCTACTATCTTTGTCAATCCAAATAACAGACTAACATGTCCAACACTCAAATTAATTTCATATTTCACTATACCTATTCACCACTAATCCTTTCTGGGTACCGGAGTAGCGTGCTACTCGCCGAAAAAGCACTTCACCACCTCATCAGGGGTAGCAAGCGCTATATAAATGCAAACCTTTTTACCTCTTCTTCCCCTTCACTATCCTTCTCAATTCAAATAACTGACTAACATATCCACCACTCAAGTTACTTTCATATTTCACTATACTAATTGACCAATAACATTGTATGGGTTCCAGAGTAGTGTGCTACTTGCCGAAAGAGCACTTTAGCACCTCATCAGGGGTAGCAAGCACTATATAAATGCAAACCTTTTTCCCTCTTCTATCCCTCCACCATCCTTCTCAATTCAAATAACTGATTAACATATCCACCACTCAAATTACTTTCATATTTTCACTATACTAATTCACCACTAATCCTTTATGGGTTCCGGAGTAGCGTGCTACTCGCCGAAAAAGCGCTTTGACTTTGGGGGTAGTAAATGCTATATAAATGCAATAACAATATAATACAATACAATTATTATCAACCTGAAGGCCTGTGACAGCCCCAAGGGCTACTCCAGAACTGGAAAGATCATTGCCTTAGACTGATCACAAGTCTGAAATTACAGATAAATCAGTTTGTCATTTGCATAATGAGAGATGCTGTCCTCTAGATCAGGTGACCAGACAAAGCCCTGAGGCTGGGTATTGACCCTAAGGCATTTTTTCTTTCAAATCTGTTTTATTGAGATTTTGCATGAAAAATGGATAGACAAAAACATCAAACCACAAAAAAAATATATATATTAATAGAGAAGAAGGAGGAGAGGAGAGAAAGAAAAGAGGGAACAGACCAAGAGATAGAGAAGAGAAAAAGGAGAAGAAGAGATGGGGAGCAAAAGGGAAGAAGGGGAGTATAAGGGGGAGTAGTCGGAGAGAGCCATTTTCTAAACATAAAAGTAAAATACCATAGCAGCGATTATAATAAAACCCCAAGAACCCCAGTTCGTATACAATGTCAAGATCGAAACAGTGAAAAAAAGAAAGGAGGCTATGTTGAGCCTTAAAATCGTAAGCCATCTAAATGGACACATCAAAACTAAAAGATTATTTAGAGGGGAGGGGCGAAGGGAGCGCAACATGTCACCGCAAAAGTCAGAAAAACCCCTCAGGGAAGGAGAAGAGAAAGAATAAAGGAGGGTACGAGGGTTGTGCAGAGTAAATTCCCGCACTGGTATAAAACACCAAATGTCGCGCAGCCAAGTCATTTACGCACTTTCTTCATTCAGAAACCCAGGGTCGGTTGCATATGAAGGGGGTACCGCATCCTCAAAGAGGCATAAAGCCCGAAGATTAGGTGGCTGTAAGTGAGTGTGTTCTAAGAGGCAGAAATAGTCCACCAGTGGCTGCCATGTGCTGACAAACTGTGTCTTGCGAAGGGTAAGCCGTGCTGTAAGAAGTTCCATCGCCATGGTGTGCCACAGATGAGTGAACCAAAGGGCCACAGGGGGTGTTTCTGCCTTCTTCCAATATACAGCTATTGTTTGTTTAGCCGCCCCTAACATATGAGAGATTAGACGCCAGTCCGCATGGGTCATGGCTGAGAGATTTGCGGGTTTAAGACCTAAAACAGTCAGTGTCGGGGTCTAAGGGATGGGATAATCTATTACCTTTTTAATATGACTAAGGATCTCCTTCCAGTAGGTGGCAAGTAGTGGACAATGCACCAGACATGAAGGAAATCCCCAATTGCGCTTGTGCAACGCCAGCACATGGGGGTAGAGGTGGGAAACATATGATGAAGCCTGTGGGGAGTGTAGTACCACTGAGTCATGACCTTGTAAGCAGTCTCCCTTTGTGGCATACTGTGATAGACCCTTGGTATGTCACGCCAAAGTTGTTCCCATTGTTTAGAGGTAATCTCATCGGGACTGCTGGATTGCCATTGAGACGGGTAGGTGTGGAGAGTGGGCCGGGGGGCGTGTTGGAGTACTTGGTATGTACGAGATATAAGCCCCCTAGAGCCATCAAAGGAACTAATACATTTTTCAAATGGGATGAGGGGACGTGTGGCCCCCGGGATAATAGACGGTGTCGAAAGCCAGGGCCGGAGTTGTAGATATTGCATTCTGGCACTCTCCGGGAGGTGAAATTCCCGCTTACACTGCTCAAAAGTCTTAAAAGTGCCACCCACAAAGAGGTCACTAATTATTCGACACTCCCCCTCAGACTAGGCCAGGAAGGAATGAGGCTGGAGGGCTGGCGGGAAGTCAGGGTTGCGTGCAATAGGCGTGTTAGGGGAGGGGAAGGATGTGAGGTTTTTACTTAAAGCTAATTTGTCCCATATTTCCAGGACGGTTTTTGTAGGTATGGCCATGTATGCGCTACGCGGGCGTCCACCACGCGGGATCCACGCAAGATCCCAAAGGGGCCTGCATGCCACAGACCTGTCCATATGAAGCCACACCTTCTCACTCTCCCGTACCACCCATTCGGAAATGTAGCGTAAATGGGAAGCCCAATAATACTCTGATAAATTAGGGCACGCCAACCCACCCCTGTCGCGTGGCATCATGAGCACTTTGGTAGAGAAACGCGGACGTTTCCCTCCCCAGATGAAGGAAGTGAGTTCGCGTTGCAGGGTTAGGATCTGGCTTTACGGGATAGAAGTGACAAGGTTTGAAACAGGTACAATATTTTAGGTAACATTGACATCTTAACCGCATTTAGGCGTCCCAACCATGACAACGGGAGTGCTTTCCAGAGGCGCAGATCTTCCCTAAGGCATTTTTACAATGATTCTATGGCCAAGACAAACAAAAGGGGGAATAGAGACACTCTCTTACAAATGTCCCAGCTAAATAGCATCCGTTTTGAAAGTGTTCCTTTGAAATTTACACTGGTCATGATCTGTGTATACAAAAGACTAATCCATCATAGGAAGTTGGGACCAAAAGTCATTTTTTTAGGACGGCAAATGGGAAGTTCCAAACAATTGTGATAAATGCCTTCCCAAAATCTAGATCAGCTGGCCTTTGCCCTATCCAGGCACTTAGAGTGGGTTCAAGTTCTTGTGTAGCCATCAAATGTTGTGCCTTGTAGCTTTAAACAGCTTGAAACTGCTCTGATTCATGAGTATGAGAATGCCAACCATCTGGATAAACCAATTGGCTAGGGCGTAGACCAATGTCTTAACCTTAAAATGAATAAAGTGAATCAGAGAAATGGGCTGAAAAAAGCCCATGCTCCTCAAGCCCATTTCTCTAAGTCCATGCAAGAAATGTCATCGGAATGTCTAATTCTTTCAGGTCATACAAGATATCCCATAAATGTAGTCAAGTCATCTTGAGTGGGTGGCTTGCCCACAGAGTACAAATCTCAAAAGAAATTTACAACGGCCTCTGTGATAGCACAGCGGTCAGCCAGTTCTGTCCTATCCTAAGATGCAATTTACCCAATTGCCTAATAACCCTATGGGGTTTTCTTGTTTTGTAAGAGGGGGTTTAGTGGCCTTGTTCTACCACTGGCAACCCATACGTTGTGAGGCTAGTCATGCTGTTGTGGTCTCCTTTAGAAGGGACAGCCTGAGTAGTTATCTATGACATGTGATCGTACTAAAGATGTTGGGTTCCCACTGGGTTACAGACCAAGCCTTAAGAATAACAAAGATGGCCCACAGACATGCCTGATGCTTCCCGCAATGTGGCTAATAATCCTTCCTCTAATGGATACTTAGAAGCATCACAGTGTATCAATGAACATGCCACTAAGCCATGGTTTCTTCAAATGCTATGCCTGCCTCTTTCTCCATTTGAGACACAAAGTCACCATCAGTGAGCAATTACGCCCCAAGATACAACCTCACCTGGCCCCTCCCCACACTGCCCAATTTAAGAGCCACAGGGGAATGATCAGAGAGGTTGGGGCAGAAAGCGTGTGTCTCAGACTCAGGGCAGGTCAGTCAGACTTGAAAAAATTGTCAGTTCTAGAGAAGGACCTTTGTGCAACTGAATGAAAGATAAATTCTCTCCCATTGGGGTAGAAATGGTACCATACGTTCCCCACTGGTCTGGTACTGGGCAATGCACCGGATCTAGCTCTGGCTATCCTGCTCCTTTTCCTGAGCTGAGCTGTCCATGACAAATTCATAGCCATGGTCTGGGGCTGGCCCACGTTCATTGACACTGCCTGTTGTTCTAGAGTGGGCCTCAGATGTCACACCAGTCTTCAGAGTCTCTAGAGAGTTGGGGCATCGGTTTTAAAGTTTACTGCATCTATAACAAGAAGAATGCCATGGAATTAAAAAGTACTTTGAGCCTTGCCCTGTACAACTGCATATTGTCCATTTTCATAGCTCTCAGCCTCTGTGTTATTACATTTAAGGTTATCTTCAGCTGCTGAACCAGTTTATTATAGTCAGGAAATAATAAGGAGTTGATTATACTCAAATGTGAATGCTTCTGGGGTGAGTGTGGCATGGACAATGGAGCCTCTGTCTTTGAAATTGAGGAGACTGGAGAGGAAGGAACTGGGTAGAGTGCTCAGAGGGGTCTTTGCATGAAGGCTTAGTGGGCATGCTTAGCAATAAAATAATTTGACAGATTTGTGCCAGAGCTCTATGAGCAGATCCAAGATTTCTGTTTGGGTGCCTCCCACCCCTTCAGTAAATTCCACCAGTTGGATATTGTTGCAATATGTCTATCTTTCAACATCCTCCACTCTACCTGATAATATTTTTACAGTCTTACATTTCAATGAATTATTTTCCATTCTTTATGAGCCAGAGTTGGTACCTTACATTTGGTAAATTACAATTCTTATCAGATCCTGCTGAGGAAGAAAGACATCTGTTCAACTAAACTTGTAACTTTAATAAGGATATATTTTGAGGCAGCCGTGAAAGTTGTTGACAGCCGTTACTCATAAATTATAATTGTGAATGTTTCTTTGTATGTTTCCAATCTTGAACACTCCTCCACTGATTATAAAAACAAATCCATTGAAATTAATGTGAAATTGTAGTCTAGCTAGAATGTTTCAGCCTGTAATGCTGTGAAATATGTTGCAATACTTCATGCTTCAGACTCACAAAGGCCAGTTTCTAGGTTATTGTCAGAAATTGGATTGTTCTTTTGTGAGGGGTGACTGGGCAATGTTTGGATGCACCAAGGGGGCAATCCGAGACAAAATATTTATCTTTGAGCTTAGGGCCTTAGATGGAGCTTGGCAAACATAATACTCGGTCAAAATGTTGTTGATAGCGCATCCACTGTGTTAAAAGTGCAAATGGCTGTAATGCATTTATAATACAGCAGACAGAACATCTGCCATGTTTGTAACAGAGTATTCCAACCACCAAACTTTAAATGAAATCTTTTGGAAATGGAAGTCTTCTGTCTTCCAGCATGGCAAAGTGCAAGTCTGTGGCAGATTAGGGTCCCTCAAAGTCAGACAAGCTTGCCAGCTCTTTTTAAAGCTATAGGTTTTGGCTCTGAAAGCTCCAAGTGGCGAGGGTACTCGGTTAGATTAATTTAACGCCTCAGCCCTGTCCAAAGTTTTATACTTATATGGAGTACAAAATTGTCTAACAGGGCAAACCTGAATGCTGCAGTGAGACAGGGCTCCACAAAGCTTGATACCTTTGCTGCCTGGTCCTGTTGAACGGAGTGAACAGACAGAATATCGATGAAGAAATATCGAGTATCATGTATATCGAGTCAAGAATATCAAGGATGCAAAATATCGAGGTAAGTTTTATTGTTGTAAAAAATATCGATTTTTGTGTAAGTCAGAAATATAGATTTTGAAAATATCGATGTTAAAAATATAGTTGCAAATAATATCGACTATTTGTTTTTTTGCATAATGTTTAAAAAATTCTTTTTTATTTTAGTAGTAGTTATTGTAGATGTATAAATATATTTTGTAATGTTAAAATGAATGTTTTTAATGTTTTTCTCTCATTTTTTGGAGCAGGATGTTGGGTTTATAGGGGATAAGGGTGGGAAGTAATCTAAAATATTTTTGTTTAAAGTAATATATATTTTTAATTTACAATTAGTTTAATTAGGAGCGGGATGTTGGGTTTATAGGGGATAAGGGTGTGGAATAATTTAAAATATATTTGTTTAAAGTAATATATTTGTTTTAATTTTTATTTATATTTTAAGCAGTGGGATGTTTGGTTTTTAGGGGATAAGGGTGGGGAGTAATTTTTTTTGTAATTTATTAATGAGAATTTAAAAAAAATATCAACATTCTATATATTAATTAAAAAAATCTTTTTTTTTAAATTTAATTTTTATTTTTATTTGAGGTGTAGATGTTTTTATGTAAAACAATTATTAATTTAAAAAACATTAAAACACATTTTTAAATTTATTTTATTTAAAAAAAAGTTTTTATTTTTTACATTTATTTGTAAGTATACAATATTGTTTCTTGTATTAGTTAAAAAAATTAAAATTAAAAAAAATTAAAATGTAAAAAAGTAAATATTTTATGTTAATACATTTTTACATTTTTTCGTTTTTAAAAATATAAAAAATGTTGGGAAATTTAGTATACATTTTAATTTTGAGCTCATTTGTTTTTTAATAAATAAATAAATAAATATGTGTTTAAAAAAAATGAAATAATGTTATTTATAATATATATATTTTTATCAAATGTATTGATATTTTTTGATGTTTATAAAAATATATTGTACATTTTTTGTGTTAAGTTTAAAAATTTAAAAAATATTTGTATAGTTTTGTAAATTAAAATTTGACCACTCACATGGACGAACCAGTGCGTTAGATTAGTAACTTATCTTCATACGCACCACCTTGTTTTTACTTTTCCACATCTCCAATTAATTAAAGAATTTTCCAATTTGGAGAAGTAGGCAATTTTAACTCACTTCACGTTAGCACTTTTCATCACTGATCACTACTGTATTACCAGTGGGTCTACCTCCAGGTGGAGGATAGCATATCCCAAAAAAAACAATGATGATGCTGTCACGTTAAATATAGGTGGATAATCAAGATATACCGCCCAACCACCTTTGTACGTGAATGAGGGTTTTTAAGAGGGCCACCGTACCTGACCCTGGTTACACAGGTACAAGTGATCCATTCTCTCTTGATAATTGATTCTCGCTTGGAAGCCGAATGGATATCAGCTTCTCTCTCCCTCTCTTGATTTAATACTTGGAAGGCATTATGCCATCCTTCCACTGTGTTATTTGTTTTAGCTTTTAGTGCTAGGGTACATTCATAGACATTCCATACGGGGATATGGAATTTGGGATGTCTGTGGTGCCCTGATCTTTGTAGTCTTCCTACCCAGGTGTCTTCAAAGTAGTCAAGAAAGGGTGTTAGTTTTGTTTTGTTGGCTTGGTGGAAAGGACTTTCGATATGTATATTATATTGGTTTGCTACTTCTGTTATTGGTGCATAGGCCAGGGTTATTAGTTTTTTTATTTGGTAAGCAAAGTTGCTGTTTGTTGCATATTCTTTGCTTAGGGTTGATTTTTGGAGATGTCTCCATATATTTTGGTTGAAATTATAATAGCAACCTGTATTGCTGTATGTGGATATATTTTTAAAATTGATTGGATCATTGCTTGTTCGAAATGTGTTATTATTTTTTGTGGGAAGTACTTTCTGTTTGTTGTTTAATTATTGAAAGATGTTCTATATAGGTAGTATTTTGTTTGTTGGGGAGTAGGGCGTATATGAAAGAGAAGTTTATTTTTTCATATTTGCCATGGATGGTATAAAGTTGATAAAATGGTTTAGGACAGACTTTAAATGTCCCATCCATCATCCATGTTTCACATTGTTTTAACTTTTGAATGTTGGTGTTGGTGGCAAAGATGATAATTCTTTTTTCGTGACTATTGTCATAAAGAATGAATTTTTCATCTTTGTGTGCTACTGTGTATTCTTGTAGAATTTCTACTTCCGAGAAAGGGGGTGGTGGTGTCTGGGCAGCAGATCTTTCAGTTCTGGCTATGAGGGATTTTAGGGTTGGGATGGAAGGTAATTGTCCTGTTACATGTTCAGGAACACTGGTTAGCACATTTTTTTATATTTTTGTGCTAGTTTGTTGTGAGCTGGTGCATGCTTCTTTGATGTTTTCTAAAACATCTCTAACCTCAATTACTCTGGTGTTGGGGGGCGGTTGTGTTCTCTAACATTAATAACAGTTGTTTATATTGTCATTGCGCTCCCATAGCAAGAATTGGAGTAGTGTTTACTACATTTCCAATGGGTTTTATTTTCTGTCATTTTCTCTTGAGTATAAGTATAGCCCATGTAGCATAGAAGTAGTTTTCCTTTTTGTGAGGAAATGGACTTTGCCCCTTCTGTCATTTTTTTGTATGTATTTAAATGTTTATGTATATTTTTATATATATATACATATATATATATATATATATATATATATATATATATATATATATATATATATATATATATATATATATATATATATATATATATATATATATATATTCACTGAAAAAACCATAGGTTTCAGGCACGTTATAGTTAGAAATTAGCATTTAAAAAACCCTTAGAAATTCATTGAAAAAACCATAGGTTTCAGGGGCGTTATAGTTAGTTGGACATTTCACTCGTACAAAACCATAGAAATTCCCCCGTTATAGTTAGTTCAGCTAACTATAACTCGCGCGCTCCGCAATGCACTGCTGATGACGTCACATATTACATCCCTCATGACATGGTCAGTGACATCACTCATGACATCACTGATGACATCTCAAATGACATCACTGATGACATCACTGATGACATCACTGATGACATCATCCAGTGAATGTGTGTTTTTCTGAAAATTAAATATGTTTTATATATGTATATCTCAAGGTCGATGGAAGAATAAATGGGTATATAAGTGTCTAAATGGATGATTTTTTTTGTAAAATTGATTGTATAACTGACTGATTAAGTGTATCTTAGTGAATACATGGGTTAGTGAGTAATGTTTAAATATGAAAATATCTGTATCAGTCTCTCACTTTGTGTATAAGTGGCTGCATGGGTTGGTGAGTAGCTACATGAGTGTCTATATGGGTTATTAGTTGGTTTTTGAGTATCAGTATGAGTGTCTGAGTGTCTGTATGGTTCGGTGGGGGTATTACTTAGTGCATAGATGCATGAATGAGTGACTCACTGTATGTGTTGAAGACAGCATGTGTGCAGGACTGCATAGGTGGATGAGTGTGTGTATGGGTGTGTTAGTGAGTGAATGACTGTCTCAATAGTGTCTTTATGAGTAACTACATATGTTTTAAACTAGTATATGTGAGTATTGGTGTATATAAGTGAGTATATGTGAGAATGAGAGATTGGAAGAGTTCCTGTACAAATAAGTAGGTGTTTCTATAAGTGATTGTTTAAGAGAGTATGTGTAAGTTTCTGTAGAAGTAAGTGTGGTAGTGTGTGTATAACTGTATATGCAAGTAAATGGATGTTTGATACTTTGTTTGCATGTGTGACTATGTGTGAGTAACTCTAAGGATGAGTGGCGGTGTGTAACAGGATGTATAGGTGTATGAGTACATATGATGAGTGAGTACATGTATGAGTGACTGTATAGGGACTGTTGGTGAATGAGTGGATGTGTGTGTAGATCTTGGAATTACTGAATAGGTGTGTTGTAACTGGTATTGGTATGTCCATTGTTTTGAAAATGTCAGTTTGTATTTTTGAGTGTGTGTATCAAAGGTTATATTAGGGTGAGAGGAGGTCTGCCACTCTATCACAAGGATGATGTCATCAGTGATGTCATCAGTGATGTCATCAGTGATGTCATTTGAGATGTCATCAGTGATGTCATGAGTGATGTCACTGACCATGTCATGAGTGATGTAATATGTGACGTCATCAGCAGTGCATTGCAGGCACGCGAGTTATAGTTATCTGAACTAACTATAACGGGGGAATTTCTATGGTTTTGTACAAGTGAAATGTCCAACTAACTATAACGCCCCTGAAACCTATGGTTTTTCAGTGAATTTCTAAGGTTTTTTAAATGCTAATTTCTAACTATAACGTGCCTGAAACCTATGGTTTTTTCAGTGAATTTCTAAGGTTTTTTAAATGCTAATTTCTAACTATAACGTGCCTGAAACCTATGGTTTTTTCAGTGAATATATATATATTTATTATACTATGTATACATGTGAAAATGTCTCGGTCCGCCTGTTTGCCTCGGTGGCACGGAAAAAATGGGTGGAACTGACGTCAGCACGCCGACGAGGTCCTCTTATGGCTCTGATGATGTCATACGGTGTCGCGAGCGGAGCCGTGCTATTATGACGTCCTCGTTGACGTGGGAGAGCTAGGAAAGAATTTCCATGGAATGCTGGTGCAGGGGATATTCACCTAAGTGTTCAGGCTAGTCCTTTGGTAGCAACTGTTTATGTTGCCACTCCAGAAACCAAAACCAGTGATCAGAGGGCAGAGGCCCTGCAGATGGCACATGAGGTGGGGTGCCCAGTCGTGTGCACCGGCGGGGCAGCGAAGTGACAAGCACCACAACCCACAAAAAAGGTAACGAGGGCACTGAATAACACAGGATCTTCTCTTTGTATCTGGCAGGAACAACAAAGTTAAAATGCCCTAGTACCAAAATGTAGAATTAGTGCTACAACTGTCTTCAAGAGGACCTGCGATGCCGCTTCTGCCTCCCGTACTCTGGAGGCGGCACATGGGTCACGCGGTACGGTCATACTGCGGTGGGACGCACACTCGTTGACCTCTCATGGAACTGCTCCACACTTCAGGGAGGACGCTTTCCATTAGCTATGTTTTCTGATGACATTTCGCGCCGGCCCTGTCCAACAACAGAACTCCTTTAGATCCAAACAGACTCTTTCACTCTCTCACCGGAAGTGAAACCAGGCCACGCGGACACTTTCAAAATACAACAGCCGGAAATGCACTTTTCGGTAAAAAAAACACATTCCTTCCTCCTAATTAATCAAATAAACGTCTCACTGAAGAACAGGGGCCAGCTTCAATCGGTAAGCAGCCGTTACAATGACTTTTTTACTTCGCGATACCATTACAACGCATGCATTACCACGCGAGCGTTGTATATCGCGAAGTCATTACTACGCATTTTTTTAGAACGCATGGTCATTTACCACGCATGCCTTTACAACGAATTTTGTTGTAAAGGTATGTATGGTAAATGACCATGCGTTCTAAAAAACATGTAGATGATCCACATCGTTGTAAGGAAACAGAGGCTGTTCCGTTTCCTCACAATGACGTGCATCGCCCCTCAGAGACGACGTGAAGCAGGAACCACGAGGAGAGAGGAACCACGAGGAGTGAGAGGTAAGGGGGATTGGGCATGGGGTGGGGGTTTCTTTTCTAGGGTTTAGGGTAGTGCAGTGGTGTTTGGGTGGTGTAGGGGCTCGTGCTGGGGGTAGTGTTTTAGGGTTTAGGGTAGTGCAGTGGTGTTTGGGTAGTGTAGGGGGTCATGCTGGGGGTAGATTTAGGGTTTAGGGTAGTGCAGTGGTGTTTGGGTAGTGTAGGGAGTCGTGCTGGGGGTAGTGGTTTAGGGTAGTGCAGTGGTGTTTGTGTAGTGTAGGGGGTTGTGCTGGGGTAGTGTTTTAGGGTTTATGTTAGTGCAGTGGTGTTTGGGTAGTGTAGGGGGTAGTGATGGGGTAGTGTTTTAGGGTTTAGGGTAGTGCAGTGGTGTTTGTGTAGTGTAGGGATTAGTGCTGGGGGTAGTGTTTTAGGGTTTAGGGTAGTGCAGTGGTGTTTGGGTAGTGTAGGGGTTCATGCTGGGGGTAGTGTTTTAGGGTTTAGGGTATGGCAGTGGTGTTTGGGTAGTATAGGGGTCGTGCTGGGGGTAGATTTAGGGTTTAGGGTAGTGCAGTGGTGTTTGTGTTGTGAGGGGGTCATGCTGGGGGTAGTGTTTTAGGGTTTAGAGTAGTGCAGTGGTGTTTGTATAGTGTAGGGGGTTTAGGGTAGTGCAGTGGTGTTTGTGTAGTGTAGGGGGACATGCTGGGGGTAGTGTTTTAGGGTTTAGGGTAGTGCAGTGGTGTTTGTGTACTGTAGGGGGTAGTGTTTTAGGGTTTAGGGTAGTGCAGTGGTGTTTGTGTAGTGTAGGGGGTCATGCTGTGGGTAGTGTTTTAGGGTTTAGGGTAGTGCAGTCGTGTTTGTGTAGTGTAGGGGGTCATGTTTTAGGGTATAGGGTAGTGCAGTGGTGTTTGGGTAGTGTAGGGGGTCATGCTGGGGTTAGTGTTTTAGGGTTTAGGGTAGTGCAGTGGTGTTTGGGTAGTGTAGGGGGTCGTGCTGGGGGTAGTGTTTTAGGGGTTAGGGTAGTGCAGTGGGGTTTGTGTAGTGTGGGAGGTCATGCTGGGGGTAGATTTATGGTTTAGTGTAGTGCAGTGGTGTTTGGGTAGTGTAGGGAGTCATGCTGGGGGTAGTGTTTTAGGGTTTAGGGTAGTCCAGTGGTGTTTGTGTAGTGTAGGGAGTCATGCTGGGGGTAGTGTTTTAGGGTTTAGGGTAGTGCAGTGGTGTTTGGGTAGTGTAGGGGGTCGTATTGGGGGTAGTGTTTTAGGGTTTAGGGTAGTGCAGTGGTGTTTGGGTAGTGTAGGGGGTCATGCTGAGGGTAGTGTTTTAGGGTTTAGGGTAGTGCAGTGGTGTTTGGGTAGTATAGGGGGTAGTGCTGGGGTAATTTTTTGGGCTTATGGTAGTGCAGTGGTGTTTGTGTAGTGTAGGGGGTCATGCTGGGGGTAGTGTTTTAGGGTTTAGGGTAGTGCAGTGGTGTTTGTGTAGTGTAGGGGTAGTGTTTTAGGGTTTAGGGTAGTGCAGTGGTGTTGGTGTACTGTAGGGGTCGTGCTGGGTTCTAGTGTTTTAGGGTTTAGGGTAGTGCAGTGGTGTTTGTAGTGTAGGGGGTCGTGTTTTAGGGTTTAGGGTCGTGCAGTGGTGTTTGGGTGGTGTAGGGGGTCGTGCTGGGGTAGTGTTTTAAGGTTTAGGGTAGTGCAGTGGTCTTTGAGTAGTGTAGGGGGTCATGCTGGTGGTAGTGTTTTAGGGTTTAGGGTAGTGCAGTGGTGTTTGTGTAGTGTAGGGGGTCATGCTGGGGGTAGTGTTTTATGGTTTAGGGTAGTGCAGTGGTGTTTGGGTAGTGTAGGGGGTCGTGCTGGGGGTAGATTTAGGGTTTAGGGTAGTACAGTGGTGTTTGGGTAGTGTAGGGTGTCATGCTGGGGGTAGTGTTTTAGGGTTTAGGGTAGTGCAGTGGTGTTTGTGTAGTGTAGGGGGTTGTGCTGGGGGTAGTGTTTTAGGGTTTATGTTAGTGCAGTGGTGTTTGGGTAGTGTAGGGGGTAGTGCTGGGGTAGTGTTTTAGGGTTTAGTGTAGTGCAGTGGTGTTTGTGTAGGGTGTAGTGCTGGGGGTAGTGTTTTAGGGTTTAGGGTAGTGCAGTGGTGTTTGGGTAGTGTAGGGGTTCATGCTGGGGGTAGTGTCTTAGGGTTTAGGGTATGGCAGTGGTGTTTGGGTAGTGTAGGGGGTCATGCTGGGGGTAGTGTTTTATGGTTTAGGGTAGTGCAGTGGTGTTTGGGTAGTGTAGGGGGTCGTGCTGGGGGTAGTGTTTTAGGGTTTATGTTAGTGCAGTGGTGTTTGTGTAGTGTAGGGGGTCGTGCTGGAGGTAGTGTTCTAGGGTTTAGGGTAGTGCAGTTGTGTTTAGGTAGTGAAGGGGTCGTGCTGGGGGTAGTGTTTTAGGGTTTAGGGTAGTGCAGTGGTGCTTGTGTAGTGTAGGGGGTCATGCTGGGAATGTTGTTCATTTCTATGGCAAAATGAACCCCCTCATTTTGTTCCTATTTAAATTAAATGTTTTAAGTGTTACCAGTTTATTCCAATCAAGATGGCTTCAGGTGTGCCATAATTTTGTCATAAGTAAGACTGTTAGCTCTCTAGTTGTTCTTTAGAACACTCTGGGAAGCTGCAGTAGAACACAAAGGCATCAACTGACAGGCTGCTCCTGTTGAAATATAACAGGAAGATATTTGAGATCACACTTGAAACATGTCCTAATTTTTCTTTCTACAGCACTAACCATAATTTCTATGACAAAATGAACCCCATCATTTTGTTCCTTTTTAAATTAAATGTTTTAAGTGTTACCAGTTTATTCCAATCAAGATGGCTTCAGGTGTGCCATACTTTTGTCATAAGTAAGGCTGTTAGCGCTCTAGTTGTTCTTTGGAACACTCTGGGAAGCTGCAGTAGAACACAAAGGAATCAACTGGCACGCTGCTCCTGTTGAAATATAACAGGAAGATTGTTGAGATCTCACTTAAAACATGTCCTAATTTTTCTTTCTACAGCACTAACCATAATTTCTATGACAAAATGAACCCCCTCATTTTGTTCCTTTTTAAATTAAATGTTTTAAGAGTTACCAGTTTATTCCAATCAAGATGGCTTCAGGTGTGCCATAATTTTGTCATAAGTAAGGCTGTTAGCACTCTAGTTGTTCTTTAGAACACTCTGGGAAGCTGCAGTAGAACACAAAGGCATCAACTGACAGTCTCTGCCTTGCTGGATGTACATGTTTTACTGAGAATGTCAGACTACATTCTCACATGACTGAGAAAGATAATGTGAATTTACAGAAAATATGCTCTCATTTTAGCTTCTGGAGCACCTATGTGAAAATAGTTTTCTCTCAAACATGATTCATGATATCCCAGCAGAAGGTTTTTCACAGGGTAAAATCACATTAGAACACACCACAATTCCTGAAATTAGTATGGTACCATCAACAAATGAATTCTAATGTAACTAAAGTCTGTTATCACCCTTTATAGTTCTCCTTTTGGTAACCCTCAAAATCTTTGATTCACTACAATGCATTTCAATGGGGTACTATCATGTATATTGGTCCCAAGATGGCTGCCAGCAATTCCAGGATGAAGTGCTGACAGCCAATCAGATCTCACAATGACATGTGTGGTTAGGCTCCGCCCAGATATATATGTGATTTTACTTTTGATTTTCTCAGGAACTACTGAACGGATTTACACCATTTAACCAAAAGGCACAACTCTGAACCAAGGGCTACCTTTTTGCCAAATTTGGTGTAATTCCGTTCAGCAGTTCGGGCTGTAGCTGCGACTAAAGGTTCCTATGGAAAATTGCATGGGGAAAACACGTTTTGGGACCCCCCTTTTTCTCGGCCCCCACTTGACGAATCACCCGAGACTTTCAGGATAGGAGCGGGCCATAAGTTTTGAAAATTACGCGCAGATTCGTCGACCGGCGCCAAAGTTATTGGAAATAGAATGTTGTGAATTTCCTATGGAAAATAGGTCCTAACTATAACTATCTACTGGCGACCGCCAGTAGATAATATATATTATCTACTGGCGGTCGCCAGTAGATAGTTACAGTTAAGACCTATTTTCCATAGGAAATCCGCAACATTCTATTTGAAATAACTCTTGCGTCGGTTGACGAATCGTCGCAAAATGTTCAAACTTTATGGCCCGCTCCAGTCTGCTGATTCGTGATTCGTCAAGTGGGGGCGGAGAAAAAAGGGGGGTCCCAAAACGTGTTTTCCCCATTCATTTTCCCATAGGAAACTTTAGCCACGGCTACAGCCCGAACTGCTGAACGGAATTACACCAAATTTGGCAAAGAGGTAGTTCTTGGTTCAGAAAGAACCCTTTTTGTTAAATGGTGTAAATCCGTTCAGTAGTTCCTGAGAAAATCAAAAGTAAAGTCACATATATATCTATGGCCTAGTAGGGTCCGCGTACCCTCCCGATCACGAGCTGCATGCTAATTGGCTGTCAACACTCCAAATCAGGAATAGTTGGCAGCCATTTTGTCCCTCGGTAAAACCGAGGGACAGAAACAAGTGCGCAGAGCGCAAAAAGGGGGTCTGCTCAGGGGGTCCCACAAGGACCCCCTGGCCACAAAAAAAGCTTTTTATTTTATTTTTTAAATTGGCGGGATGCGCTTAGGGTGCGCGGAGCCCCCGGGTGGGCCAAGTCCCGGGGGCATGCGGGGGTGGGTTTATAGTTAATGGGGGAGCCTCTAAGGCCCCCCAAGCCCCGGGGACTGCCACCCCCTGGGGCTTTCTAATAAAAATGGTGCGGGAGGGCTCTGAGCCCTCCCGCAGCCCTGGGGACCGCCACCCCCCGGGGCTTCTTTTTTTAAATTTAAAATACCTGAGTGGGGGGGCTCCAGCCCCCCCCACACGCCCCGGGGACCGCCACCTCCCCGGGGCACTAACATTTTTAAAATGGGGGTCCGTTTCAGACCCCCGAAGCCCCGGGAACCACCACCTCCCTGGGGCTTTGCAGAAGTGGGGAGGGGGGCCACGCGGCCCCCTTCCTGGAGCCAGTGATGGCCCTGGGGACCGCCACCCCCCAGGGCCGGCTCCTGCAGTGTCCCGGGGTGCCTACCCCCGGGACACTATAGTCATAGTCAAGGTCATAGCTGGGCTAAAAGATGCAGCACTGGGTTCTCTCCTGATAACAGGTGAGTAAATCGGAATTCGTAGTTCGGCTGATTTTAGAGGAATATTCTAATAACTATAACGGGGGAATTTCACGGGTTTTGTACGAGTGCAATGTCCAACTAACTATAACTGTCCCTAAAACCTATGGTTTTTTCAGTGAATTTCTAAGGTTTTTTAAATGCTAATTTCTAACTATAACGTGCCTGAAACCTATGGTTTTTTCAGTGAATTTCAAAGGTTTTTTAAATGCTAATTTCTAACTATAACGTGCCTGAAACCTATGGTTTTTTCAGTGAATTTCAAAGGTTTTTTAAATGCCAATTCCTAACTATAACATTTCTGAAACCTATGATTTTTTTCAGTGAATTTCAAAGGTTTTGTAAATGACAATTTTTAAATGTATTAATTGTTATATTTATTTTTTTGATACTGATTTACTACATTTTTTTAACCTATTTATTTTTAGATATTTTATTTTTTAAATTACATTGTAATTACATTATACATTACATTACAAAATATACTTTCTCAGAATGAATGACTTTAGTTTAAATACTTTGCAAAGAGGCAATAGACTTTTAAGTACAGTAGTTACAGTTGTTGCAATGGGCAACACAATTTCAAACACAATGCAACATTGAGCTCAATGTGAATTTCTAGTTAAATCCAATTAGTTACTTTATAGATTACTTTTCTAACCACAGGACTGGATCCTAGATTCAGTCCTGGGACATCTCCTGTAAACAGTTGAGTAAAAGCGTTTTGGTTACAGTAGTGATTTTTAAGGAATATTATTGTATTTTAAAAGTTGACAGAAACTTTTTCACATAGAATCACCAATGTTATCCTATGGGAGGAAATTCACTTAGCAGGTAAGTAGTGTTATCGTTACTTTTTCTTACTCAGTGGTGGATCCTGGATCCAGCACTGGTGCATCTCCTGTAAACAGTTGAAAGAATGCGTTTAAGTCATACAGGCGATTTTTAAGGAATATTTGTAGTTTGTGAAAATCAACACTTTGAAACTTTTCTGCTGAAAACCAGACAATGGATTCCTATGGAAGGAAATACAAGTTACTGGTAAGTACGGTTAGAATTACTTTTCAGGGTCAGTGCTGGGCTAAAAGATGCAGCACTGGGTTCTCTCCTGATAACAGGTGAGTAAATTGGAATTCGTAGTTCGGCTGATTTTAGAGGAATATTATAAAGTTCCAAAACTCCACACTTTGAAGAATTTCCAAGTGAAACCAGTCAATGTTACCGTATGGAAGGAAATTCAAGTTACTGGTAAGTACGGTTAAAATTATTTTTCAGGGTCAGTACTGGGCTCGAAGATGCAGCACTGAGGTCTCTCCTGATAACAGGTGAGCAAATCGGAATTAGTAGTTCTGCTGATTTTAGAGGAATATTTGTATGTTTCAAAAATCGACACTTAGAAACTTTTTCAGCAAAAAGCAGGCAATGATATCCTATGGAAGGAAATTCAAGTTACTGGTAAGTACGGTTAAAATTACTTTTCATTATCAGTACTGGGCTCAAAGATGCAGCACTGAGGTCTCTCCTTATAACAGGTGAGTAAATCGGAATTCGTATTTCGGCTGATTTTAGAGGAATATTATAAAGTTCCAAAACTCCACACTTAGAAGAATTTCCAAGTAAAACCAGTGAATGTTAGCCTATGGAAGGAAATTCAAGTTACTGGTAAGTACGGTTAAAATTACTTTTCAGGATCAGTACTGGGCTCAAAGATGCAGCACTGAGGTCTCTCCTGATAACAGGTGAGTAAATAGGAATTCGCAGTTCGGCTGATTTTAGAGGAATATTTGCACAATGGTGAAGGAAGGGGGTGGGGCCTGAGGTGACATGTCTGTAAAGACGCCCTGTGGCGCGTTTTAAGTTGGAGAATTAATACCTCCTCAATCCCGAGGGTCCCTAGGGGCCAACTAGCCCACCAGATACCTCCAGTATGCTGCAGAGTGCTGCTTTGCAGAGAGGTGTTCAGAGTCCACGCCCCTTTTTACAACACTCTGCAACGCAGCTCCGTGGCGCTCACTGGAGGTTCCTGGTGGGCTAGTTGGCCCCCAGGGACCCTCAGGATTGAAGGGGATTTAATTCCCCATCTTAAAGCGCGCCACGGGGCCTGTTTGCACACATGTCACCTGAAGCCCCGCCCCCTCCCTTCACCACTGTGCAAACGCACCCCGTGGCGCGTAGTTGGGGGATTAAGTCCCCTTGAATCCTGAGGGTCCCTGGAGTCCAACTAGCGCACCATGTAGCTCCACAAAGCGCCACAGAGCTGCGTTGCACAGAGGTGTAAAAAGGGGCGTGGCATCTGTACACCTCTCTGCAACGCAGCCCCCTGGCGCCTACTGGAGATTTCCGGTGGGCTAGTTGGCCCCCAGGGACCCCCAGTATTCAAGGGGAATTACTTCCCCTTCTTACAACGCGCCAGGGGGTGCGTTTGCATAGTGCTGCAGGGAGGGGGCGGGGCCTCCGGCACAATGCCGTTTTTTTTCTTTCTTTTTTATTTAAGGGAGGGGGGCTGCGTGGCCCCCCTTCCCTCATCCACTTTTGTCCCTGTGGCCCCCCTTCCCTGGGCCTGTATTTGCCCCGGGGACCCCATCCCCCGGGGCACGCCCTCTTTTTTTAATTAAAATAAATATTTGGAGGGGCGCTGCGTGGCCCCCCTCCTCAGGCCATTAAAGGCCCCGGGGACCCCATCCCCCGTGGCCGGCCTTTGCGTCCTTTTTTTTAAATTTCCTTTTTTTGGGAGGGGGGCTGCAAGGCCCCCCTCCCGGGCCACTAATGGCCCCGGGGACCCCATCCCCCGGGGCCTGGCCACACGTTGGGGACCGTGGGGGGGTCCCCAATCCCCGCACGGGCCCGCCGGCTCCCCGCGTCCTGCGGGAGCCGGCATTGCTTTTCCATAAGGGGAGCTGCTGACATGCAGCTCCCCTTATGGAAAAGCAATGTGCTTTGCTTCATTGAAGCGAGAGCAGGTTACCCTGCTCTCGCTTCAATGAAGCAAAGCAAGTTTGCAATGACAGGATGGGAGCCGCAAGGCTCCCGCCCTGCCATTGCAAACAGCAGTGTCCCGGGGGTAGGCCCCCCAGGACACTGCAGGAGCCGGCTCTGGGGGGGTGGCGGTCCCCAGGGCTACCACAGGCTACAGGAGGGGGGCCGCCCGGCCCCCCTCCCCACTTCTGCAAAGCCCCAGGGAGGTGGTGGTCCACATTTCAAATTTTTTTGTGCCCCGTGGAGGTGGCGGTCCCCGGGGCGGGTGGGGGGGCTGGATCCCCCCCACACAGGTATTTCAAATTTAAAAAAAGAAGCCCCGGAGGGTGGCGGTCCCCGGGGCTGCAAGAGGGCAAAGTGCCCTCCTGCACCATTTTTATTAGAAAGCCCCGGGGGGTGGCGGTCCCCGGGTCTTGGGGGTCCTTAGAGGCCCCCCTTTAACTATAAACCAACCCCCCCACATGCCCCCGGGACTTGGCCCACCCGGGGGCAAAATAGCATCGAAGCGCGGGAGACCGCGCTTCGATTTTTTATTTTTACAGCGGGATCTGCGCACCCTAAGCGCATCCCGCCGATTTTTTTTAAAAAAAAAATGCTTTTTTCTGCTCAGGGGGTCCTTGTGGGACCCCCTGAGCAGACCTAGGGGTCAGGGTGTTTCTACCCTGCCCCCTTTGTGCGTTTGCGCACTTGCGATTTATTTTTTTTATCGGCGGGATCCGCGCACCCTAAGCGCACCCGCCAATTTTTTATTTAAAAAAATGCTTTTTTCTGCCCAGGGGGTCCTTGTGGGACCGCCTGAGCAGACCTAGGGGGTCAGGGTGTTTCTACCCTGCCCCCTTTGTGCGTTTTGCGCACTTGTTTCTCTGCCTCGGTTCTACCGAGGGACAAAATGGCTGCCAACACTTCCTGATTTGGAGTGTTGACAGCCAATTAGCATGCAGCTCGTGATCGGGAGGGTGCGCGAATCCGACGCGGCCATAGATATATATGTGATTTTCCTTTTGATTTTCACAGGAACTACTGAACGGATTTACACCATTTAACAAAAGGGTTCTTTCTGAACAAAGAACTACCTCTTTGCCAAATTTGGTGTAATTCCGTTCAACAGTCGGGCTGTAGCCGTGGCTAAAGTTTCCTATGGGAAAATGAATGGGGAAAACATGTTTTGGGACCCCCCTTTTTCTCGGCCCCCGCTTGATGAATCACCCCAAAACTTTCAGGGTAGGAGCGGACCGTAGCGGGCCATACAGTTTGAAAATTTTGCGAAGATTCGTCAACCGACGCAAGAGTTATTTCAAATAGAATGTTGCAGATTTCCTATGGAAAATAGGTCCTAACTATAACTATCTACTGGCGACCGCCAGTAGATAATATATATCTATATATATATATATATATAGATATCTATATAGATATATATATATATATATATATATATATATATATATCTACTGGCGGTCGCCAGTAGATAGTTATAGTTACAACCTATTATCCATAGGAAATCCGCGACATTCTATTTGAAATAACTCTCTTGCCGGTTGACGTATCTTCGCGAAATTTTCAAACTTCGTGGGGCGCTCCGGTCCGCTCCTACCCTGAAAGTCTCGGGGTGATACGTCAAGCGGGGCCAGAAAAAAGGGGGTCCCAAAACGCGTTTTCCCCATGCATTTTCCCATAGGAAACTTTAGACACGGCTACAGCTCGAACTGCTGAACGGAATTACACCAAATTTGGCAAAGAGGTAGTTCTTGGTTCAGAAAGAACCCTTTTGTTAAATGGTGTAAATCCGTTCAGTAGTTGCTGAGAAAATGAAAAGTAAAAAGTTAGTGATATCTAGGGACGAGTAGGGTCCGCGTACCCTCCCGATCACGAGCTGCATGTTAATTGGCTGTCAGCTGGCTGTCAACATTCCGATTCAGGAAATGTTGGCAGCCATTTTGTCCCTCGGTAGAACCGAGGACAGAAACAAGTGCGCAAGCGCACAAAGGGGGCAGGGTAGAAACACCCTGACCCCTAGGTTTGCTCAGGGGTCCCACAAGGACCCCTAGGCAAAAATAAATACATTTTTTTAAAAATCGGCAGGATGCGCTCAGGGTGCGCGAATCCTGCCGAAAAAAAATCAAAGCGCGGTCTCCCGCGCTCGATGTTAATTGGCCCCCGGGTGGCCCAAGTCCCGGGGGCATGGTGGGGGATAATTTAATGTGTGGGGGCCTCAAGGGCCCCCAAGCCCGGGGACCGCCACCCCCCGGGGCTTTTTTTAAAAATGGTGCGGGAGGGCTCTGAGCCCTCCCGCAGCCCCGGGGACCACCACCTCCCGGGGCTTTTTTAAAATAAATTATTAAACCTGTGTGGGGGGGCTCCAGCCCCCACACGCCCCGGAGACCACCACCTCCCCGGGGCACTAAACATTTTAATATGGGGGTCCGTTACGGACCCCCAGAGCCCGGGGACCACCACCTCCCGGGGCTGTGTACTGAATGGGAGGGGGCCGCGCGGCCCCCTCCTGGAGCCCTTGATGGCCCTGGGGACCACCACCCCCCAGGGCCGGCTCCTGCAGTGTCCCGGGGTGCCTACCCCGGGACACTGTAGTTTGCTATGGCAGGACGGGAGCCTCGCGGCTCCCGTCCTGCCATAGCAAACTGCTTTGGATATTGGAAGAGAGAGCAGGGAAACCTGCTCTCTCTTCCAATATCCAAAGCGATTGCTTTCCACATGGGGAGCAGCATGTCAGCTGCTCCCCATGTGGAACAGCAATGCCGGCTCCCAAGGGACGTGGGGAGCCGGCGGGACTGTGGGGGGATTGGGGACCCCCCACAGTCCCCCAACGGAGAGGGCCAGCCCGGGGGATGGGGTCCCCGGGGCAAGTAGTGGCCCGGGAGGGGGCCACGCGGCCCCCCTCCCCAAAAAAGAGGAAAAATTAAAAAAAAAAGAAAATGGAAAGGCCGGCCCTGGGAGATGGGGTCCCCGGGGCCTTAAAATGGCCAGAGGAGGGGGCCACGCTGCCCCCCTCAAAAAAATAAATATAGAGGCCATGCCCCGGGGGATGGGGTCCCCGGGGCCAATACAGGCCCAGGGAAGGGGGCCACGCGGCCCCCTTCCCGTTTTTTTTTTAAAGGTAATTTAAAAAAGGTGTAAGGCCCTGGGGGATGGGGTCCCCAGGGCCCAAAAAGAAAAAAGGAAGGGGGGCCACACAGCCCCCTTCAGGAGAGAAAAAAACAAAAAAAAAAACGATCGGGCCCGCAGGCCCCGCCCCCTTCCTTCACCACTCTGCAAACGCGCCCCTGGCGCGTTTGCAGAGAGGAACAATTCCCCTTGAATACTGGGGGTCCCTGGGGCCAACTAGCCCACCAGGTACCTCCAGTATGCGCCAGGGGGCTGCCTTGCAGAGAGGTGTACAGAGGCCACGCCCCTTTTACACCTCTCTGCAACGCAGCTCTGTGGCGCTTTTTGGAGGTATATGGTGGGCTAGTTGGACTCCGGGGACCCTCAGGATTCAAGGGGACTTAATCCCCCAACTTAAAACGCGCCACGGGGCGCGTTTGCACAGTGGTGAAGGGAGGGGCGGGGCTTCAGGTGACATGTGTGCAAACAGGCCCCGTGGCGCGTTTTAAGATGGGGAATTAAATCCCCTTCAATCCTGAGGGTCCCTGGGGCCAACTAGCCCAACAGGTACATCCAGAATGCGCCACAGAGCTGCGTTGCAGAGAGGTGTAAAAGGGGTGTGGCCTCTCTACACGTCTCTGCAACGCAGCCCCCTGGCGCATATTGGAGGTTCCTGGTGGTCTAGTTGGCCCCTAGGGACCCTCAGGATTCAAGGGGACTTAATCCCCAACTTAAAACGCGCCACGGGGCGCGTTTGCAAAGATGTCACCTCAGGCCCCGCCCCCTCCCTTCACCATTGTGCAAATATTCCTCTAAAATCAGCCGAAATAGGAATTCCGATTTACTCACCTGTTATCAGGAGAGACCTCAGTGCTGCATCTTTCAGCCCAGTACTGATCCTGAAAAGTAATTTTAACCGTACTTACCGGTAACTTGAATTTCCTTCATAGGCTAACATTGACTGGTTTCACTTGGAAATTCTTCTAAGTGTGGAGTTTTGGAACTTTAAAATATTCCTCTAAAATCAGCCGAAATACGAATTCCGATTTACTCACCTGTTATCAGGAGAGACCTCAGTGCTGCATCTTTCAGCCCAGTACTGATCCTGAAAAGTAATTTTAACCGTACTTACCGGTAACTTGAATTTCCTTCATAGGCTAACATTGACTGGTTTCACTTGGAAATTCTTCTAAGTGTTGATTTTTGAAACATACAAATATTCCTCTAAAATCAGCCGAAAACCGAATTCTGATTTACTCACCTGTTATCAGGAGAGACCTCAGTGCTGCATCTTTCAGCCCAGTACTGGTCCTGAAAAGTAATTTTAACCGTACTTACCAGTAACTTGAATTTCCTTCCATAGGCTAACATTGACTGGTTTCACTTGGAAATTCTTCTAAGTGTGGAGTTTTGGAACTTTAAAATATTCCTCTAAAATCAGCCGAAATACGAATTCCGATTTACTCACCTGTTATCAGGAGAGACCTCAGTGCTGCATGTTTCAGCCCAGTACTGATCCTCAAAAGTAATTTTAACCGTACTTACCGGTAACTTGAATTTCCTTCATAGGCTAACATTGACTGGTTTTCAGCAAAAAAGTTTCAAAGTGTTGATTTTCACAAACTACAAATATTCCTTAAAAATCGACAGTATGACTTAAACGCATTCTTTCAACTGTTTACAGGAGATGCACCAGTGCTGGATCCAGGATCCAACACTGAGTAAGAAAAAGTAACGATAACAGTTTTTACCTGCTAAGTGAATTTCCTTCCATAGGATAACATTGGTGATTCTATGAGAAAAAGTTTCAAAGTGTCAACTTTTAAAATACAATAATATTCCTTAAAAATCACGACTGTAACCAAAACGCTTTTACTCAACTGTTTACATGAGATGTACCAGGACTGAATCTAGGATCCAGTCCTGTGGTTACAAAAGTAATCCATAAAGTAACTAATTGCATTTAACTAGAAATTCACATTGAGCTGAATGTTGCATTGTGTTTGAAAATGTGTTGCCCATTGCAACAACTGTAACTACTGTACTTAAAAGTCTATTGCCTATCTGCAAAGTATTTAAACTAAAGTAATTCATTCTGAGAAAGTATTTTTTGTAATGTAATGTATAATGTAATTACAATGTAATTTAAAAAATAAAATATGTAAAAAAAAATTGTTTCTAAAAATGTAGTAAATCAGTATGAAAAAAATTAATATAACAATTAATACATTTAAAAATTGTCATTTACAAAACCTTTGAAATTCACTGAAAAAACCGTAGGTTTCAGGCACGTTATAGTTAGAAATTAGCATTTAAAAAACCTTTGAAATTCACTGAAAAAACCATAGGTTTCAGACACGTTATAGTTACAAATTAGCATTTAAAAAACCTTTGAAATTCACTGAAAAAACCATAGGTTTCAGACACGTTATAGTTACAAATTAGCATTTAAAAAACCTTTGAAATTCACTGAAAAAACCATAGGTTTTAGGGACAGTTATAGTTACTTGGACATTGCACTCGTACAAAACCCGTGAAATTCCCCCGTTATAGTTAGTTCAGCTAACTATAACTCGCGCCCCGCAATGCACTGCTGATGACGTCACATATTACATCACTCATGACATGGTCAGTGACATCACTGATGACATCACTGATGACATCTCAAATGACATCACTGATGACATCATCCACGTGATAATCTGATGCACCTCCTCACACCCTAATATAACCTTTGATACACCCACTCTAAATTACAGACTGCCATTCGCAAAACCATAGACACTCCAACACCAATAACTACATACCCACTCACTGATTCTTAGGTCTACACACACACATCCACTCACTCACCCGTACAGTCACTCATACTTACGGTCACTCAGTACAGGACTATCATATCCACTCTTACTCCTATATAGACACTCAAACAACGCCACTCATCCATAGAGATACTCACACACCTAGTCAGTCATGCAAATAATTAAACACACTGCCATTTACTCACCTATACAGTTATACACACACCAGCTCACTTACTCATACAAATAGTAGCACATTGTTACGCTCTTATACAATCACTGATACAAGCACACAATCATCCATACAGCCACTATCACAATCACTCACTCTTGCTTATAGCTATTTATATACTCCAACACACATATATACTGCCTTTCACATATGTATTTACTCACACATGTACCACTGGGACATACATTCACTCACTAACACACTCTTACACACACTTACCCACCCATACAGTCTATCACAGATGCACTCTTGAAACCATCCACCCAGTGAATCACCCACTCACACATCTATGCACAGAGTTGCACACACCCCTCCCACACAAACACTCAGGCACCCATACAGATACTCAGACAAGCATTCAATAACTCATATAGACACTCATTTAGCTATTCACAAACACATGCAGCCACTTACACAGCAACAGACAGACGGATACAGACATACACCCAGTTTAGTCACTAACCCATGCATTCAGTAAGATACGTTAAATCACTCACTTATAGAGTCAGTCACGCACCTACTAAATCATCCATACAGACACTTACACACCCACTCATTCTTCAATACGTCTTTTCCTATATATTTTAAAAATATTTAAACTTTACAGAAACACACAGTCACTGGATGATGTCATCAGTGATGTCATTTGAGATGTCATCAGTGATGTCATCAGTGATGTCACTGACCATGTCATGAGTGATGTAATATGTGACGTCATCAGCAGTGCATTGCGGGGCGCGAGTTATAGTTAGCTGAACTAACTATAACGGGGGAATTTCACGGGTTTTGTACGAGTGCAATGTCCAAGTAACTATAACTGTCCCTAAAACCTATGGTTTTTTCAGTGAATATATATATATATATATATATTCACTGAAAAAACCATAGGTTTTAGGGACAGTTATAGTTAGTTGGACATTGCACTCGTACAAAACCCGTGAAATTCCCCTGTTATAGTTAGTTCAGGTAACTATAACTCGCGCCCCCGCAATGCACTGCTGATGACGTCACATATTACAAAACTCCACACTTAGAAGAATTTCCAAGTGAAACCAGTCAATGTTAGCCTATGGAAGGAAATTCAAGTTACTGGTAAGTACGGTTAGAATTACTTTTCAGGGTCAGTGCTGGGCTAAAAGATGCAGCACTGGGTTCTCTCCTGATAACAGGTGAGTAAATCGGAATTCGTAGTTTGGCTGATTTTAGAGGAATATTTGCACAATGGTGAAGGAAGGGGGTGGGGCCTGAGGTGACATGTCTGCAAACACGCCCTGTGGCGCGTTTTAAGTTGGAGAATTAATTCCTCCTCAATCCCGAGGGTCCCTAGGGGCCAACTAGCCCAGTATGTGCCAGAGAGCTGCGTTGCAGAGAGGTGTTCAGAGGCCACGCCCCTTTTTGCACCTCTCTGCATCGCATCTCTGTGGTGCTTTCTGGACGTACCTGGTGGGCTAGTTGTCCCCCAGGGACCCTCAGGATTGAAGGGGATTTAATTCCCCATCTTAAAACACGCCACAGGGCCTGTTTGCACACATGTCATCTCAAGCCCCGCCCCCTCCCTTCACCACTGTGCAAACGCGCCCCGTGGTGCGTTTTAAGTCGGGGGATTAACTCCCCTTCAATCCTGAGGGTCCCTGGGGTGCAACTAGCCCATCAGCTCCCTCCATTATGTGCCACAGAGCTGCGTTGCAGAGAGGTGTAAAAAGGGGCATGGCCTCAGAACACCTCTCTGCTACGCAGCCCCCTGGCACATACTGGAGGTTCCTGGTGGGCTAGTTGGCCCCCAGGAACCCCCAGTATTCAAGGGGAATTTGTTCCCCATCTGCAAACACGCCAGGGGGCGCGTTTGCAGAGTGGTGAAAGAAGGGGGCGTGGTCTCCGATGCAATGCCAGTGTTTTTTTTTGTTGTTTTTTTTAAGAAGGGGGGCTGTGTGGCCCCCCTTCTTTTTCTAATTTATTGGTCCTGGGGACCCCATCCCCCAGGGCCTGCCCCCTATTCATTTAAAAAAAAAAAAACAATTTGGAAGGGGGCCGCGTGGCCCCCCTCCCGAGGCCTTAATCGGCCCCGGGGACCCCATCCCCCATGGCATGGCCTTTTTTAAAAAAGGTTATTGTTATGGAGGGGGCTGCGTTGCCCCCCTCCTCAGGCCACTTATGGCCCCGGGGACCCCATCCCCCGGGGCCGGCCTTTGTTTTTTTTGGTTAAATTTTGGGGAAGGGGGCCGCGTGGCCCCCCTCCCGGGCCACTACTTGCCCTGGGGACCCCATCCCCTGGGGCTGGCCCTCTCCGTTGGGGACTGTGGGGGGGTCCCCAATCCCCCACGGTCCCGCCAGCTGCCCGCGTCCCTCGGGAGCCGGCATTGCTTTTCCACATGGGGAGCTGCTAAGATACAGCTGCCCATGTGGAAAAGCAATTTGTTTTGGATATTGGAAGCGAGAGCAGGTTTCCTGCTCTCGCTTCCAATATCCAAAGCAGTTTGCTATGACAGGACGGGAGCTGCGAGGCTCCCGTCCTGTCATAGCAAACTACAGTGTCCCGGGGGTAGGCACCCCGGGACACTGCAGGAGCTGGCCCTGGGGGTGGCGGTCCCCAGGGCCATCAAAGGCTCCAGGAGGGGGCCGCGCGGCCCCCTCCCTTGAGATTGCACAGCCCGGGGAGGTGGTGGTCCCCGGGGCTCTGGGGGTCCGTAACGGACCCCCACATTAAAATATTTAGTGCCCCGGGGAGGTGGCGGTCCCCGGGGCGTGTGGGGGGGCTCAAGCCCCCCCACATAGGTAATTTTAAAAAAATAAAAAGAAGCCCCGGGGGGTGGCGGTCCCCGGGGCTGCGGGAGGACCGAGAGCCCTCCCGCATCATTTTTTTTATTAAAGCCCCAGGGGGTGGTGGTCCCCGGGGTTTGGGGGGCCTTAGAGGCCCCCCACACATAAAACTTAACCCCCGAATGCCCCCGGGACTTGGCCCACCCGGGGGCCAATTACCAAAGAAGCGCGGGAGCCCGCGCTTCGTTTTTTTTTTTTTAATCGGCAGGATCCGCGCACCGTAAGCGCATCCTGCCAATTTTTTGAAAAAAATAAAAAAAATGTTTGGCCCTGGGGGTCCTTGTAGGACCCCCTGAGCTGGCCTAGGGGGTCAGGGTGTTTCTACCCTGCCCCCTTTTTGCGTTTTGCGCACTTTTTTTACTGCTTTCTTGTTCCTCGGTTCTACCGAGGAACAAGATGGCTGCCAACACTTCCTGATTTGGAGTGTTGACAGCCAATTAGCATGCAGCTCGAGGTCGGGAGGGTGCGCGGATCCACTACGGCCATAAATATCGAAACTTTTATTTTGGATTTTCTCAGCAACTACTGAACGGATTTACACCATTTTTAAAAAGGGTGCTTTCTTAACCAAGCACTACCTTTTTGCCAAATTTGGTGTAATTCCGTTCAGCAGTTTTTGCTGTAGCCTTGCATAAAGTTTCCTATGGGAAATCGATTTTTTCACTCTTATTTTTTGAATTTCTCCCCAAATACTGAACGGATTTACACCATTTAAAAAAAAGGTCGCTTTCTGAACCAAGCGCTACCATTTTGCAAAATTTGGTGTAATTCCGTTCAGCAGTTCGGGCTGTAGCCGTGGCTAAAATTTCCTATGGGAATTAACATGGAGAAAACGGAGAAAATGCGTTTTGGGACCCCCCTTTTTTCTCAGCCGCAGCTTGATGAATCACCCCGAAACTTTCAAGACAGGAGCGGACCGGAGCGCCCCACTAGTTTTGAAAATGTCGCGATGATTCGTCAAATGACGCCAAACTTATTGGGAATAGAATGTTGCGGATTTCCTATGGATAAAGGTCCTAACTATAACTATCTACTGGCGACCGCCAGTAGATAATATATATATATATATATGTTAATTATTATTTAGTGAAAAGTAAACATTTAGATATACTTTTTACATTTTAAAATATACTTGCATATATCTTGTTTTTCTTTTATTGTTGGGTGATTTTTCAAAGTTAGTAGGTTATTCACTGGCTTCTTTTTTCTGTTAGTTTAAAAACAAATGTTGGTTTTATTGAAGGGTTACATTTAGTTTGTTAGTTTCGTTTAGTTAGTCCCTATTTTTAGTTAGTTATTTTTATGTTTAAAAAAATACATACTATTTAGTTGATGTCATTTATTTCTTTGATGTTGCTTTAGTGTTGTAGCCTGTAGAAGGAAGTAAAATAAAAGTATTTGTTATATTTTGCTTTTTCAATATTTTTTTAGGTCTAATCAATTCATTCTATAAATTAGTTAAGATATATACTTACTTATGTTGTTTTTGTAGTTCTTTTGGGAGGAAATCGTTGTTTTGAATTTTCGAGGTAGAGTTTTGGTAAAGTTTAGCCTATAAAATATAAAGAAAAATAAATTTTCTTTTAGGTTAGTGTGTATATGCTTAATTTTTTAAAGCTAATTTTATTTATTTATTTAAAAAGTTGTGTTCTTACCTTTAATGAAAGCTTTTCTGTTCAGTTGTATTTGTAGATCTTTTCCATTTTGTTGCTTGTCTTGTAAAGTTTTGTTCTTCTGCAGTGTTTATCTGTTTAATGGTAAATTTTGTGTTAATTAATTGTTTATTTAATTAGTTAGAGTTTTCTATTGGTTTTTGTTGTTGTATTTTACATTCATTGGTTGAGATAGCTTTGTTTGAATTTTGGGCAGTTATAATTTAATTTGTTTAATATTTAATGTGTGTTTTTATTTTGTTAAGTAATATAATTAAACTATATGCGTTAATAAATGTTATATATTACTTTGAATATGTTATATATATTTCTGCTTTTTTTATAGTGGTGATTTTTTTATGTTGTAGTGTTTGTGTATTTATTTGATTTTGTTTTTTTAAGTTTATTAGTTTGTGTTTTAGTTTTATTATTGTAATTTATTTTGTTAGTGTCTGTTTTACTGTTTGCAATATGTTTTTTTATAGTATTGAAAATAATTTATTTTTGCTGCATTATATGTTATTTTAATTTGTTTGATATTTTTGTAGTCGATATTTTTGTAGTCGATAATTATTTTGCCAGTAATATTTTTTCAATATTTGTATAATTTTAGTTTTGTGTATTGGGAGTCAATATTTTTGTGTGCTTTATTAGTGACTCGATAATTGTGTAGGTCGATATTATAGGAGTCGATGTTGTGTCAGTGATCTGCTGATTCGGTTTTCATATAAGAAAAAGGGTATGAGTTAGATGAATCTTGATCTCTTGATTGCGTTGGGTTCTTTCTGGACAAGTCTCTCTATCTTGTCCTGGTTCTCTGGAGCTGAACAAAAAGACTAAGAATAAGATCCTTCTCATCAATCTTGCAGACCTTACGTCCTCAGGGCATGTTTCTAACCACCAAGTCTGCTTCACGTCAGTTTCCCTGCAGGGTTCAGGCTTCTGCACTCAGCTGCACCCTTGTGGAGCCATGAGTCATTCTGTTTTTTTGTCCAAAAGCAGGCAAACAAAAGGTAAAATATTTAGCCTTTGAAAGTAATTACAGTCCTTGGGTGCCAGTAGAAGTCAGGAGTTCTTGAGCAAAGCTGGACCTAGCCGTATCAGGCATTTCCCTGTGAGGCTGGAAGGGTGAGGGGACAGTTTTGTTACTGGGGGACTGTTTTGTTACTGAGGGATGCCAGTTTTGCATCAGTAGTCTGTATTTTGTGCACTCTAAGGCCATCATTTACTAAGCTTTAAAAGTTAATACAATTGAATATACAATGAAAAATGTGTTGTAAAATGCACCAGTTTTGCCATTTCCCCCCATATGTTTTTGATGGGGAGAAACCTCCCAAACCCCCTCTATAGTGGACGGGCTCACTTGCTCCACAACGTACAGCGGTTGTTCTGACAAAATTTGCCAAGGCTGCTTTGGGTTCCCAGCCGAGCCCTGTCCTTGAGTCCTTGAATCAAACCTCCTCTTCCACAGGTCCAGAATGTTCTGTGAAGGTGATGCCTGATTTATCCTGTGAATTAGCCAGTAGTTGGAGAATTCCTAATTATTTTCTAGCATTCCCCCACATCCTAATGCAGCACTTCCTCTTTGCCTTACTGTTATATTACCCAATAGTTCCTGTTTCAATATGCAAGCACAAGCTTCTCCTACCAGCCATGTCTGTCTTCAGCTCCTTAGGGTACAAAATGTTTCTCTTTCCTACTATGACTGGAACTTGAATATATTGGAGGGTAATGGAAACAACAGGAGAAGCCCACCCCAGTATCTTCAAGATACAACAGATGGTAGTAAGGCTGTGATCTCTTCTAACAGCTGCTCCTGTCCACTGGTCATATTCCACTTTTGCTTTGAACACCTGAAAATACATTTTTCTAAAGTCACATTTCCACTCAAGTTATCAAAAGTAAGATTTTCCCCATAAAATCAGATTTTATAAATTAAACAGGAAAAAACTTTAAATGGTTTTGATATGTCAGGTGAAGGAAATATTTTAATCACGCCTATGCCTTCAGTCACTGTGAGAGCACACTTGTAAATATGAGTGCTCCCATTTCAGAAACTGCATGCATTTTGTACTATGTAAAGTCAATCAATCAATATGTCAATCATTTAAATAGTGCAGCAAATCACCCTAGAAAGTCTTGAGGCACTTGAGCTGTTCGCTGCTACGTGGAGGTGATTAACCAAACAGCCAGGTATTTAGCTCTCTTCTGAATTTTTGGAGTGACGGTGCAGTTTTGAGGTGCACTTGAAGGTTGTTTTAAGACATGGCTGCCAGGTGTGAGAAGGAGCGTCCTCCACTGTTGGCTCGATGGATCCATGCAATGGAGAGGGAGGCTAAGCGGAGGTTAGGTGTTTGTTGATGTATGCTGGTCCTTTCTTGTAGGCATGTGTCAACAACTTGAACTGGCATCTCTTCTGAATCAGGAGCCAGTGTAGTTTCTTGAGACAGGACGTAATGTAGGTTCTTCTGGGGAGGTCGAGCATGAGTCTTGCGACTGAGGTATGCACTGTTTGGAGTCTTTTCAGGAGGCGTGCAGTGATTCCTACATATAGCGTGTTTCCATATTCCAGTCTGCTGGTGATGATGGCCTGCATGATGGTTCTTGAGGAGCATCTGATGGGTGTGGAAGCAGGCAGATGAAATTGTGTTCACTTTTTTCTGCATGGATAGTTTGTTACCTAGGATGATTCTGAGGTTGCCGGTATGGTCTGATGGGTCAGGGGGTGTACCGAGCTCTGTGAGCCACCATGAGTCATTCCACAGCAAGATGGTGTTTCCAAAGATGATGATTTCCTTTTATTCTGAGTTGAGTTTGAGACACTTTTATCCTTCATCCAGTCAGCAATGATGATCATGCATCTGTGAAAGTTGTCCTTTGTGGTGGAAGGATCTTTGGACAGAGAAAGGATGAGCTTTCTGGTCATCGGTGTTAGGAGATGATGTTGAGTCTGTGTGATCCCATGGTGTCAGTCAGTGGGGTCATGTAGGTCTTGAAGCAGGTCGGACTAAGGGACGCACCTTGGGGAACTCTGCAGAGGATTTTCTTGGGCTCTGAGGTGAATGGTGGTGCAGTAGTACTACTTGCTTACTACAAACTGCAATTCACAAACCTACAAATGTAATTGTGCACTTCACCAAGGTAGTGTCCTACTTTTGGCCACTCACAAAATCAGAGTGCAATGTTACTGAAAAGTATAGACTTACATGTCTCCACCCCCTGAAACAGAAGGTGGATTAAATTTAAAAGCGGAAGTTACTACTGCTAAGAAGAAATAGTAGTTATGCCAACACCACACATGACAAACCACAAATGCTACAACATCCTCCCACTGAAAATAATGAAGGTAGGGACATAAAATAACACCTCGTAGGAAATAAGTTTACATGAAATTAAATATTAAATTCAAAATATAAATATTAAAATATAAATAGTTAAAATATAAATAACTATGATGTTAAAAATTATGAAAAATAAAGCATATTTGTCATTTAATTATAATACATTTTAATAACCTGTGTTATTTAAATATTAGTGTAACATTTCATTTTAATAAAAATAATTAAATTATATTTAATTAATTCTAAATGTTACTTTTATTAATAAATCCTAAAATTTTCTCTTTTGTACTTTTAAATTTAAACTTCAGAATTTTTTTTTAGGGGTCATTACAATGGCAGTAAATCCGCCACCGACAGGCTGTCGGTGGCGGTTTCACCGCCATTGTGAGGCTATTTTCCGCCTGCCATATTATGATGGAGGGTGGTACCGTGGTATCGGAAACACCGACCGCCACGTATCCGACGGTGGTTCTGCGGAGGCCCTCAGCATGTAATGCATGCCAGCCGTGCCTAGCAGGCACTGCCGGTCAGATTATGATGCTGGCTCCCCACCAGCCTTTCCATGGAGGTTCACCCGCCAGGCCCTTTATTTTAATTTACTATACTATTTAAATTAATTAAATATACAATGCAAAATGTATTTAATGGTATTGTAGTAAAAACTAATTTGCAGTAGCATTTAGGAAAAACATTTTTGCTAACCTTTTACACTAATAATACTTGTTTCTACTTTTCCACAAACTTTGCTATTTTTAGATCTCCAGCCCAACTGTTATGACTCCCATTGTTGTCGAGGGGTTTGGGCAGAGACAAGCACCCATCCACAACAGAGTAAGCCCATTGCTTTCACAAGCTGCACTTCTATGGTTACTATAAATAAAAAGGACCAAAAAACAGCCATAAAAGAGCGCCAACTCAGAGCTAAAGTAAGTCCAGCACCCCACATTGACAACCACTGGTACTGTAACAGCCTTCCTTAGAAAAAAATGTGGGGTAGGGACCTAATATAAAATTCTATAGTAAATAATGTTAAATTACATAAAATAGTAAAAATTATAAATACATTGAATTTAATGTTACATCTAAAAACAATCTTAATTGTTTAAATTTAAAACTATATACTTTTAATTAATTTCATATATCACTTTTAATATTGCTAATAATTAATAAAACAAACCATGATTTTTTCTGATATAGCCTGTCTGATGGCGGAAGATACTTATGGAAGCCGAAAAATGATGATTTGAAGGTCCTGAAGCCAGAAACAGCTGTGAACAGAGCAATGGTGTATCAGGATGATTTGGGTTAGTAGAAACAGATTTGCAGACTGGATCTGAATTGGATGTTGGTTTATCATTTTTGAAGTACCTAACCTGCAATGACTACCATATGAGATGGGATTCTGATTCAAAATGCCTCCTGTTGAACCCCTGGTCTCAGGAAGAGACCTTCACCTTGCTGAAGTTTCCTGCCACTGAAGATTGTGTTAACTCGCCCTATCAACATGTTAGATCTTTTCTTATTGAGCATCACATTTTAGATCAAGGATCTGTACATGCAACCTTTTTGGCTCCATCCACCTTTATGCTTCAGTTCTTTTCAAATAGAAGTTTGATGTGTTTAAGACAAAGGTAAAACCCAAAGGCTGATTATAGGTCAGACAAAGAGGTATTCTGAATTGGATATCACTCTGCCCGATCATGAGTGGTCTGCTGTTTCTGCACCAGTGATTTTCAGGCGCTGCAACAGTGGCCTTGATTTTACCCTGTGTAAAATCGGTAAACAGCTATCACATCGCATGCAAAACAACGCATGCGATTATAACGCGGTCGTTACAACGACCGTGTTGTTACATCGCAGTACCATTACAACGCAAGTCGTTACAACGACTTGCTCTAGGGGGCGCTCTAAACTAAGGAATAGTATAATTTACTATTCCAACACCTTCCCTACTGTTCCACACACTGGAGTTGGAATAGTAAATTATATTATTCCTAAGTCCAGCGCACCCCCTAGAGCAAGTCGTTGTAACAACTTGCATTGTAATGGTACTGCGATGAAACAACGCGGTCGTTGTAATGACCTTGTTATAATCGCATGTGTTTACAACAATGTAAATGACTATATTCGTAAAATCATGTGATGATCAAGCAGAGGCTGAAGGCACAAGCACAGCATAGTTCTGCCCAACTTCTACCTATGTGACATGAGTGCTTGGATCCATTTCCCCAGTCAGCCCACATTTGGCCCTGAAACCCTCTCCCCACCGAAATCACCCCCTTGCAATCTGCATCTGGCCACATCCTTTCATTTTCCGACTCCTCAGAGCAGGCGGTAAAAGGAAGCAGAACTGAACCGGATGCACAGAAAAACATGTAGTTTTGGACCAAGGAACTCTGGATGGGCATGGCTATTCCCTATTTCAGCTACAGAAACTCCTACCTGCATGGTGCAGGTGTGCAATTACTAGCCACATTTGTGGACCTAATATTTGGATACTCTTACACTTTGCAATTCACCATTTTGTGTAGACAGTGTGCTTTACTTTTCCCATAGGCCTGAATGTGTTCTTCCTTGTCCTTGCATTTGACCTTAGTGACCATGTGGCAGGGCAGCCATTTTGTGTAGCCAGTTTGCTTTGCGTTTGCCATAGGCCTGCATGTGTTCTTTGTTGTCCATGACTTCTTCCTTGGTGACCATGTAGCAGGGCAGCCATTTTGTGTTGCCAGTGTGCTTTCCCTTCGCCATAGGCCTGCATGTATTCTTTGTTGTTCATTTCTTCTTGTTTGTTGTTCTGAACATGTAGCATTTTGTGTGGCCAATGTGTACTGTAAATAATTTTCTTCCATTTTATAGGGACATTGATAGAAGAGCCTTTTTGTTTTTTGTTATTTTTTTTCCTTGATATGAGTTTAACATGCTTGAGGAAGATTCTAGTACAGTTTTTTAATGCATTTTTCCCTGTGCTTCCTTACCTCCCACAGGCTTTCTCATAGTCTGTGCGTAGGGAGGCACTAGCAATTTTTTTTTCTTCAATTATTTGATTTTCCCCTGCACTCTCTGCTTGCTATTGGTATCTCATGGGCCATATGCACACACCAGCAATAATATTTTTAAGGATTTTTCCATTTTCCCCTGCACCCCCTGCCTTCCACAGGCATCTCTCAGGCCTTAATGGCACATAAAGTAACCTTTTCAATCTGGAATGAATACACTATTGATAATTATTTGTGATGACCTCACTAAATTATATTGACTGTAGATTCAAATTTCAAAAGTCACATTTCACTGATTTTATTTATTGTTTGTTTGCTTTTATGTGCACAACAAGAGAAGAAACATCACACACACAGTACTGCCAGACAGAAGGCTGACAGTGACACCATCTGAGTCCTCCTCTGTTTCCGCATGTGCAGCTATGTGGCAACTGCCAGAGATAAGAAAGAACTTGAAGATGGCAACAAAGAAGGATGTGCCTGCCTAGTAAATGGCCAGTGAGGAGAAGAAGAAGAAGGATATTGGCACCACTGGGCAGCAAAATGCTGACAGCAGCACTCCCGCGTCAACAGCACCACCCCAACCTAATGCTAGGCCCAAGCCCATGTCTCTCAGCGATGCAGCCACTGCAGTCATGGCGATGATCAGTGAGTCTGAACTGGATTTGTTTCAATCGCAAAATACCCTATTGCTGCAGGAAAGTGGACAACCAGCAACAGTTCTTCCTGAGGTAGGAGAAGATCAGGAAGTTGAGCATCATGCTGAGAAAGATGTTGCTCTCAAACCATTGGCCTCACAATCTCCATAAATAAAAGGAAAGGATACTCTACCCTGTTCTCCAAGCCCCCCTTCTGATGATCTGGACATGGATTGGACCCCGGCCAAGTCCAAGTTCCGCCCTGACAGACAAGGGAAAAGGAAAATTCTTGAAAGCCTTAAAATTAGGGAAATTGGCAGTGATGATGATGAGCCAGTGATTGTCAATATGAAGGGAGGCTCAGAAGACACCAATATGACCCCTCCTACTCAATCGGCTCAGAGTGATGTGGTTCCTACAGCTTCCCTATTTGTAAGACCCCAGCCAAGACTTGCATTTACCACTATCACAGTCAAAGTATGCCCTACAGAGAGGCAAACAACACAGCCACCTTCCTCCAGGTCTTCAGGCATTGGCAATGGTACACTAAAAAGTAAAAGTTCCTAGTGTGGTACTTCTTTACAATTACAAGCAGGAGGATAACATTGCAATATGCTCCCTTTGCCATGGAAATGTTCATCAAGGTAAGCCCGGTTCGCACTACGATACTGGAGGCCAAATGTCCCATCTAGGAAACCATTGCCCAATTCAGTGGGAGTACCTCCTTATAAGGATAACCGCTGGTGGTGTCTGTGGTGATGAGAGAGAGGAAGCAGCTGTCTTCACAGTGATAGAAGAAGGTGGTCATGAGAAAGAAGAGGATGAAGGCATTACACAAAGCAGCCAGGTTCCTTGCAGTGTGCCACCATCATCCGCATCAGCAACATCCAAATGACACAAGAGTCCGATGCAGACACGGCTGCATACAGTGATTTCTACAAGACACCTATTACATCTACCACCTCCTGGTTCTCTCCAGAGGTGGCCTGTGTCAGTGGTACCACAAAAGAAAACAATCCTAGCTACTAATATGGGCATGTTTAGGCAGGATGGGCTCTACAAATGCTACTATCCAAAGGAACATTTGCACAACAGGAGGCGGGTTGAAATATTAGTGCTGGACCGCCTCCATTTTTCTTTTATGGAAGGAGAGGGAATTTTGGAATTTGTAGTAGCCATATGCCTGATATGGAAGAATCTCAGCAAGACCTATTTTGCAACGAGTTGCTGTTCCAGTGCTGCATCATGGTGTGCTGCAATTGGTTGGCTAAGCTATGCAGGATAGTGCTGTTCACCATATTCACCTGATGACAGACATGCTGACTAGCTGTCAAACAACTGATTATATGTGTATCACTGTATACTGGATCTCTTTTGTGGGGGTTAAGCAACAACTATCTGCAGGTCTCAGCACTGAAGAAAGTTTTAAGGTCATTTAGCAGCATGCAAAAGTAGCAATGTTCACCATGGAGAAATCCCATACAGATGTAAATATCTTGGAAGCAAGGTATCTAAATGGCTTTGACCCAGAGGTCTCAGAATTGGATGTTTTACCATGGACAATGGCAGTAATATAGTCAATGCCATGGCAAGTTGTGGATATTTCTGGGTCAAGTGTCTGGTAGCATTGCATCAATGGGATTGTGCAGGACTTTCTCAAAAAGAAGACAGGTCAGCGACATAATGACCACCTGCTGAAGAATCTGCATTCATTCCAGTATTTCTTTAAAGTCCAGAAGTAGTTGAGGATCATTCAGTGTGAAAATAGTGCACCGGTTAAAGCAATCACACAGGAGGGGCCAACATGTTGGAACTCAACTTACTTCATGCTGCAACGTATGCTTGAGCAAGAGAGACCAATCACGACTTTGTCCTTCAAAAAGGAGGGGATGCAATTGGGAAAAGGATGGCAATGGAGGTTGACAAATGGGGGCTAGTCAAGTGCCTGACAACAATGTTACTTCATTTTGAGGCTTTCACATGGGAAGTAAGCAAAAGGACAGTATGATGAGCCAAGTAATCCTGTTGTTGCCCCAGGTTCAGGACCAGTTGAAAAAGGTGACTTAAAGGTTTGCCGGTGTGAGCAAAGAAGCAAATGAGTTGGTTCAGAGTTTAATTGTTTACTTGGCTGTTAATCCAAGGTTGAAAGGAGAGATCTTGTCCTGCAAAGCAGTACATGTGTGCCACAATTATTGATTTATGGTACAAAAAATACTGGGCTCTTTTATTACATTTTCAGAAGGGGATGTTTTACTTTACAAGATGGGGATTGTCGTTCAAGCAAGAGACATGGAAGAAGAACAGCTGGAAGTTAAATGCCTGGGCAAAGGGTTCAGGTGTGCAGCCTTCAACCTCTTGGGAGGGCAGAACTGTTGTCTCATGGCCAACACTGTCATCACCAGCAACACCAGCAACAGAAGAATCCAAACCAAACTCTGCAATTGTGTGGTTTCAAGTGGCAGGGTTTAAGGCAAGTACAGAGGTGAAGGCATCAGAGTTCATGCAAGTGGCAGCACCGATGACCCTTCAGAGGATGGTCCAAGAATATCTCTATGACCCAAAGGAGGTCTACCTGTATCAAACCCCATTGGTCTATTGTTATGGATAGCTCAGTAGGCTGGCAATAAAGTATACTGCTTGTCCGGTGGTCACTGTGTCTTCTGAGTCTGTGTTCAGTACAGCTGGCACAGTTGTCCCAATCAGAAGGACCAGTTCCTCACCTCAAAACACAGAAAGATTTACCATTACATTTTACTCACAGAAATGTTTGCAAGGGATTGTGGGTAAAACAATCTGGTAAGACCCACACAATTAAACCCACCCTGGATTCTCCAAACTGTCTAGTTTTTTACAATGTACAGTATGCTAGGTTTCCCTAGGTGCCCCCTGAGTTAGGGCCCAAAATCCACAGCTGCTCACTTTTCAAAAAAAGGGTCAGTTTTGAGTGAATAAATGTGATGTATCCATGTTGTGCTTTAGGTCATTCCCTGACACTGGAAGAAGGCCTACCCATACAAGTGAGGTACTATTTTAATTGGAAGACTCAGGTGTGCGCCAAGGCTCTTCACCAAGTCCCACCCTCTTTAATTAATATGTTATTCCACTGGCCAGCCAAATTAAATCTTTGGCTTTTCTGTGATATCCTATGCTATTGACACTCAGATCATTGTCTCAGTGACCAAAAACTTACAGGACACAGCAACCAGATTTCACAACTGCATGCAACAAGTCAGCAGGTGGAAGCTTGAGAACTGCCCAACATTGAATTTGGGTAAAACCAAGGTCCTCTTATTTGGTAATAATACACCTTTTTGGTCACCCAGTTGGTGGCCACAAGAACAAGGTATGCTACCCACACCGGCAACCAAGGCAAAACATTTAGGAATTATTTTTCATGCTACTCTTTCTTTCAAGAGCCAGATTAGTGCTGTCACCTCCTCCACCTTTCTTACCTTAAAACTTCTTAGGAAAGTGTTTCCATTCATACCTCATGAGCTACAAAAAACAGTGGTCTCAGTTCTCATTTTGTTCAAGTTAGACTATTGCAATGCTCTCTTTGTTAATCTTCAGAAAAGACTTCTGTGTAAACTACAGCCCATCAGAATGCGACAGCCAGGCTCCTAGTTGGGATTCTCAGGTATCAGTCTGCCAAAGAGTCCCTTAGTCTGCTTCATTGGCATTCTGGAAAAAAAGCGGATTGAGTTTACAGCCTTGTGCACCGCCTTTAGGATCTTGCAAAACTCCGGACCTGAATATTTACAGGTTGTACTGGTATGGCCCTCTCAGAGCTCTCCGCTCCTTTACAGTCAGCCTCACAGTAGTCCCTATGTTCAGAATGGTTAATTAGGGAGGCAGATGTTCATCATCACTACGTCTAAACTGTGGAATTCCCTTCCTTCTCATTTAAAAAATTCCTTAGGACTGCTTCAGTTCAGGAAGGAACTTACAACCTGGCTCTTTAGCCAATTGGCCTTACTTTGTTCTTCTGTATAGGTCTAGCTGCTTTTTTTACTTTCCAGCCAACTCTTCTCCAATTTGGATATCAGCGCCTAAACGCCCTTGGGCATTAGTTCCCATTTTATTCTGGGTTAAACAAGCTGGGAAGAGCCATGCAAGTTACTCTACACTGGATTCCCCCATGTAGACAAATCTGATGTATCCATATTGTGTTTGGCCTGTTTCCTGTTGTGGGCACTAGGCCTACCCAAGTGAGGTACCATTTTACCACTGGTAGGGGAATGCTTGGTGGAAGGAAGTTTGTGGCTCCTCACAGATATCAGAACTTTCCATCACAAAAATATGAAGAAAATGTGCTTTTTAGTCAAATGTTGAGGTTTGCAAGGGATTCTGGGTGAAATAACCCGTTCCACACAAGTAACCCCACCCAGGATTACCCAAGCTGACTAGCTTTAAAACATGTGAGGGTTTGCAAGGTTTTGCAAGCTTCTGGCTGAGCTAAGACCCAAAAATCCACAGCTACCCAGCTTGAAGAAAAACTGGCCAGTTTTGAGTAGAAAAATTAGATGTATTCGCAGCCACTAGGCTTACCCACACAAGTGAGGTACCATTTTCATCAGGAGACATGGGGAGCTTTGAATAGTAGGATATTTGATATTACCAATTGGATTTTGCTGCATTTGTGCCTTCCTAATGTAATCCAGTGTATAAGAAAGAAGACATTTTGAGAAAAAAACTCTAAATCATATGCTCCTACGGGTACCCATAAATTTAGAGATGTGCAAATAAGCACTGCTCCTAAATTCCATATCTTATTTCCCATTTTCAAAATATATAGGTTATCTTGAAACCTATTTTTCACTGTAGCTATTTCACCATATGAATTGGTCTATACTTACTACACAATGAAAAACAATAGTATGGCACAGTTCAGTTATTGGCTCTGGGTAACTCGGGTTCTTGAAGAACCTACAAACCCCAAATATCCCAACAACCAAAAGGGACTAGCAAACATAAGGGTATACTGCTTTTGTAAATCGGCCATCGTGACAAACAGTTACCGATGAAAACATAGACATAAATGGCTGTTTTTTCCTACTCATTTTCAACATGAGTTTAGTTTCTTTTAGAAAACCTTACCAGATCTACACATATAACCCCTCGCTAAATTGACATTTTTTCCACTTTTCAGAAATGTATAGCTTTCCTGGCTCATCTTAAGTTTTTACACTCGTTTAAACCATATACTGGAAGTTGGTTGAAAGCACAAAAAATAGCAAAAACGGGCTACCTCTATGAAAAATGTGAAAACTGTGATAATAAAATTATGTTTTTTTCAATCAGCTCTTCATATTCCTGAAAGTCTTAAAGATGGCGACTTTAGCGCAGCAAAGCGTTCATTGATGCCATTTTTTTGGAAATGAAACAGACACTTTTATCCAGATAGCTTTTTTTTATCTTTCCCCAAATCCCCAATTGTACCTGTAGAATCCATAGGATGTTAGGGAAAAATGACACAAATTTGGCATGAATACCTTATGTGGACAAAACATTTATGGAGGCCTAAGCACGAACTACCCCAAATAGCCAAAAAGGGGACAGCACTGGGGGGGAGGGGGGTGCCCAGTAGTTAGGGTGTTAAGCAAGACCCCTACAGTACCCATAACTGAAACACTCTTCAATCCAGGGCACTCCCAGCAAACAGTACGCTGCACATCTGCAAAGCACTTCACCTTGTCAGTGTTAGGAAGTGCTTTGCAAATGCAGTAACAATGGGGGGAGTCGGAGATGGCCACCTCCTGCTTAGTTCCGGTGGTGAATACCCTTAATTGCCAGTTTTTCGGACGATAATGGGCTAGTCTTACCGCATGTTCCAGCTTGCCATAGCTCCATACTGCTGTCGCTTCGGAAGGCTGTGTTTGCTTTTCCTTAGTTCATCAAATTAAGGGAGCTTTCCTTCTTTAGCCTTTCACCAGGTGTCTGCCTGCAGGTACTCCCGAGTTTCCTGTCAGGAGGGTGGAGTCACTTTGAGGAAAGGTTGCCGCTGAGGCCTTGGCCACTCCCACAGCTAATATTAGCTGCTGCACAGCTCAATATCAAAGTTTTCTTTTTCTGGCTGAATAATTCTTTGTTTATTCTTGCGCCTTGCCTTTATATTAATTTTTTTTTTTGATAATGAAGCCAAAAATATCCATGTTATGCATAACAAACTTAAGCAAAATACTTCTCCTCTGCCTGTTGAATCCAAATTAGTAGAAGATAATGAAGTTTCATTACCCACATTACTTGAGGAAACAAAAGCTGTTTGCTCTAACACTGATACTATTGCGTCAGATATCAAATATATAGGGAAAGCTATGGCTAGCCTCTCTATGAAAGTATCAGACAATGTAATAACATTTCAAGTAATAAAGCAAAAATGTACAGTCTCATGCCTATGGCAGCAAAAATAGTACCAATGAGTAAATTACTACTTGTCTTAGAAAATCGTAATTGACAGTACAACTTGTGAATATTTTATTTACTAGAAGATGTGGAAGGTAATGACTGTAGGTTGTATTTGGAAAATCTTTTACCTGGTCTTTTAGGTATAACATTTCCAGAAATATTCGAGGTTGATAAGGCACACAGATTTCCTTCTCATCGCAGTCCGAACCATAAAAAACCACGTCAAATGATATGTAAAGTTTTATGTCATCAGCATTTAACACTGATACGGAATGTGGCAGGAGATATTCCATCCTTGATGGTTAATGGGAACAAAAATGTTATTCATCAAGACTTTGCCAAGGAGTCTGTTAACATCTGCAAAGAGTTTGCTGAACTTAGACCAAGACTGAGAAGCTCTGGTTTTAAGTATGAACTGTTCGACCCATAAACTATGCGAATTTGGAAAGATGGTTTTGCGAAGTCCTTTCAGCATTCAGAGGTTCTTCAACTCTTCTTAGCTCAGCATTCACAGCTTTCCATGGAAACAACTGACTCTGTTACTTGAATATTTGGTTTAAGTTTCTTATATCTAGCCTCTTTAATAGAGTTCTTTATAAGGGCATGTAGAGTTAGGTCATTCTTGTCATGCGTGTGTGTGAGTCAAAGTACTATTTATATTTTTTTTAAGTTGTTTTTGTTTTTTGTTGTTTTAATATTTTGTTGTTTTTGTGTTTGTCTCTGTCTTCCTTTTTCCCTTTTATCACAATGTTAGACCTACTTCTTCTTCTTTCAGTCTATCTGGTTATTTCTTTCCCTTTGTCTTTCTTATTTTGTGATGATGTCTAATATTAAAGGTATTAAAATTGTTTCTTTTAATGATAAATGTTTACAACACCCTGTTAAACATCCTAAGGTTTTAGATTATTTAGCTAGACATAAGACTGATATATGTTTACTTCAGGAGACCCATATAGATGATACTGTTTTATCTAATATAAAAAAAATGTGTATGCACTATTATTTCTTCCTCTGCACACGTTAGGAAAAATGGAGTTGCTATCCTCTTTGCAAAAAAAGTGACATCTTCAAATTTTGCATAAATGCTCTGATTTAAAGCAATTAACAATGCTATTTTGTATCTAATTAATGTGTATGGTCCCACCAATGATGACCTCGATTTTTGGTCTCTATTTACTACTAATCTACTAAAATTGGGTAATGGACCACTTATTATAGGAGGAGACTTTAATCTTATATGTGACCCCTTGTTGAATAGAATTTCCCAACCCAAATATCATCCTCCAAAAGCTTATTTCACTCTAAAATATTTTTTAGAACCACCAAATTGATAGATGTTTTGCGTTTGCATCACCCAACAGACAAAGAATTTACTTACTTTTCTAATCCTTATAATTCCTATTCTCAAATTGATTATTTATTAATATCCCGTAACTTAATGCATTCTGTTTTTAATCCTATTAATCAGAATATAGATATTTCAGATGATATGCTTATCTCTTGCACTTTATATCCTACCTCTTCTCAACCATCTCAAGGTATATGGCGCATGAATTCCAATGTTGTCCTTAATGAAAAATCAGGCCAAGAATTTTGTCAGCAACTCATGACTATTTTTCATTTAATCCTGATGGTTATATGTCATGTGTCACTCAATGGAATGCATTTAAAGCATGTTAGAAGAGAGACAATTTCGATTATGGCACTTGATAATAAATCATTTAATTTAAGAATTGAAGAATTAGATAAGCAAATAGCTAAATACAAATGTCTATTTGTTATTTCTACTCATATTAAATATAAATTACAACTGCAAAAACTTCGGTATGAACTGAACGCCATACTAAGCAAAAGAGCGGGTATACAGATTTCCAATAACAAAGCTGAATATTGTTTTAATGCTAACAGATCTGGAAGGTTTTTGGCAAATTATCTCCGTATTAAGAAAGATCAAAATCAAATTAATGCTATTCAAACACCTAGTGATCATAAAGAAATAATTTATACATTTTTTAATTTCTATTCAACTTTATATAATGGGGGCTAGTCAAGTACCTGACAACAATGTTACTTCATTTTGAGGCTTTCACATGGGAATTAAGCAAAAGGACAGTATGATGAGCCAAGTAATCCTGTTGTTGCACCAGGTTCAGGACCAGTTGAAAAAGGTGACTTAAAGGTTTGCCGGTGTGAGCAAAGAAGCAAATGAGTTGGTTCAGAGTTTAATTGTTTACTTGGCTGTTAATCCAAGGTTGAAAGGAGAGATCTTGTCCTGCAAAGCAGTACATGTGTGCCACAATTATTGATTTATGGTACAAAAAATACTGGGCTCTTTTATTACATTTTCAGAAGGGGATGTTTTACTTTACAAGATGGGGATTGTCGTCGAAGCAAGAGACGTGGAAGAAGAACAGCTGGAAGTTAAATGCCTGGGCAAAGGGTTCAGGTGTGCAGGCTTCAACCTCTCGGGAGGGCAGAACTGTTGTCTCATGGCCAACACTGTCATCACCAGCAACACCAGCAACAGAAGAATCCAAACCAAACTCTGCAATTGTGTGGTTTCAAGTGGCAGGGCTTAAGGCAAGTACAGAGGTGAAGGCATTAGAGTTCATGCAAGTGACAGCACCAATGACCCTTCAGAGGATGGTCCAAGAATATCTCTATGACCCAAAGGAGGTCTACCTGTATCAAACCCCATTGGTCTATTGTTATGGATAGCTCAGTAGGCTGGCAATAAAGTATACTGCTTGTCCGGTGGTCAATGTGTCTTCTGAGTCTATGTTCAGTGCAGCTGGCACAGTTGTCCCAATCACAAGGACCAGTCCCTCACCTCAAAACACAGAAAGATTTATCATTACATTTTACTTACAGAAATGTTTGCAAGGGATTGTGGGTAAAACAATCTGGTAAGACCCACACAATTAAACACACCCTGGATTCTCCAAAGTGTCTAGTTTTTTACAATGTACAGGTTTGCTAGGTTTCCCTAGGTGCCCCCTGAGTTAGGGCCCAAAATCCACAGCTGCTCACTTTGCAAAAAAAGGGTCAGTTTTGAGTGAATAAATGTGATGTATCCATGTTGTGCTTTAGGTCGTTCCCTGACACTGGCAGTAGGCCTACCCATACAAGTGAGGTACTATTTTAATTGGAAGACTCAGGTGTGCGCCAAGGCTCTTCACTAAGTCCCACCCTCTTTAATTAATATGTTATTCCACTGGTCAGCCAAATTAAATCTTTGTCTTTTCTGTGATATCCTATGCTAATGACACTCAGATCGTTGTCTCAGTGACCAAAAGCTTACAGGACACAGCAACCAGATTTCACAACTGCATGCAACAAGTCAGCAGGTGGAAGCTTGAGAACAGCCCAAAATTGAATTTGGGTAAAACCAAGGTCCTCTTATTTGGTAATAATACATCTTTTTGGTCACCCAGTTGGTGGCCACAAGAACAAGGTATGATACCCACACCGGCAACCAAGGCAAAACATTTAGGAATTATTTTTCATGCTACTCTTTCTTTCAAGAGCCAGATTAGTGCTGTCACCTCCTCCACCTTTCTTACCTTAAAACTTCTTAGGAAAGTGTTCCATTCATACCTCATGAGCTACAAATAACAGTGGTCTCAGTTCTCATTTTGTCCAAGTTAGACTATTGCAATGCTCTTTTGTTAATCTTCAGAAAAGACTTCTGTGTAACCTACAGCCCATCAGAATGCAGCAGCCAGGCTCCTAGTTGGGATTCTCATGTATCAGTCTACCAAAGAGTCCCTTAGTCTGCTTCATTGGCGTTCTGGAAAAAAACGGATTGAGTTTACAGCCTTGTGCACCGCCTTTAGGATCTTGCAAAACTCCGGACCTGAATATTTAAAGGTTGTACTGGTATGGCCCTCTCAGAGCTCTCCGCTCCTTTACAGTCAGCCTCACAGTAGTCCCTATGTACAGATTGGTAAGTTAGGGAGGCAGATGTTTCGTCATCACTACGTCTAAACTGTGGAACACCCTTCCTTCTCATTTAAAAAACTCCTTAGGACTGCTTCAGTTCAGAAAGGAACTTACAACCTGGCTCTTTAGCCAATTGGCCTTACTTTGTTCTTCTGTATAGGTCTAGCTGCTTTTTTTTACTTTCCAGCCAACTCTTCTCCAATTTGTATATCAGCGCCTAGACGCCCTTGGGCATTAGTTCACATTTTATTCTGGGTTAAACAAGCTGGACACTGGATTCCCCCATGTAGACAAATCTGATGTATCCATATTGTGTTTGGCCTGTTTCCTGTTGTGGGCACTAGGCCTACCGAAGTGACGTACCATTTTACCACTGGTAGGGGAATGCTTGGTGGAAGGAAGTTCGTGGCTCCTCACAGATATCAGAACTTTCCATCACAAAAATATGAAGAAAATATGCTTTTTGGTCAAATGTTGAGGTTTGCAAGGGATTCTGGGTGAAATAACCCGTTCCACACAAGTAACCCCACCCAGGATTACCCAAACTGTCTAGCTTTAAAACATGTGAGGGTTTGCAAGGTTTTCCAAGCTTCTGGCTGAGCTAAGACCCAAAAATCCACAGCTACCCAGATTGAAAAAAAACTGGCCAGTTTTGAGTAGAAAAATTAGATGTATTCGCAGGCACTAGGCTTACCCACACAAGTGAGGTACCATTTTCATCAGAAGACATGGGGAGCTTTGAATAGTAGGATATTTGATTTTACCAATTGGATTTTGCTGCATCCTTCTCATCGCAGTCCGAACCATAAAAAACCACGTTGAATGATATGTAAAGTTTTATGTCATCAGCATTTAACACTGATACGGAAGGTGGCAGGAGATATTCCATCCTTGACTGTTAATGGGAACAAAAATGTTATACATCAAGACTTTGCCAAGGAGTCTGTTAACATCTGCAAAGAGTTTGCTGATCTTCGACCAAGACTGAGAAGCTCTGGTTTTAAGTATGAACTGTTCGACCCATAAACTATGCAAATTTGGAAAGATGGTTTTGCGAAGTCCTTTCAGCATTCAGAGGTTCTTCAACTCTTCTTAGCTCAGCATTCACAGCTTTCCAGGGAAACAACTGACTCTGTTACTTGAATATTTGGTTTAAGTTTCTTATATCTAGCCTCTTTAATAGAGTTCTTTGTAAGGGCATGTAGAGTTAGGTCATTCTTGTCATGCATGTGTGTGAGTCAAAGTACTATTTATCTTTTTTTTAAGTTGTTTTTGTTTTTTGTTGTTTTATTATTTTGTTGTTTTTGTGTTTGTCTCTGTCTTCCTTTTTCCCTTTTATCACAATGTTAGACCTACTTCTTCTTCTTTCAGTCTATCTGGTTATTTCTTTCGCTTTGTCTTTCTTATTTTGTGATGATGTCTAATATTAAAGGTATTAAAATTGTTTCTTTTAATGATAAATGTTTACAACACCCTGTTAAACATCCTAAGGTTTTAGATTATTTAGCTAGACATAAGACTGATATATGTTTACTTCAGGAGACCCATATAGATGATACTGTTTTATCTAATATAAAAAAATAAATGTGTAGGCACTATTATTTCTTCATCTGCACACGTTAGGAAAAATGGAGTTGCTATCCTCTTTGCAAAAAAAATGACATCTTCAAATTTTGCAGAAATGCTCTGATTTAAAGCTATTAACAATGCTATTTTGTATCTAATTAATGTGTATGGTCCCACCAATGATGACCTCGATTTTTGATCTCTATTTACTACTAAAGTACTAAAATTGGGTAATGGACCACTTATTATAGGAGGAGACTTTAATCTTATATGTGACCCCTTGTTGAATAGAATTTCCCAACCCAAATATCATCCTCCAAAAGCTTATTTCACTCTAAAATATTTTTTAGAACCACCAAATTGATAGATGTTTTGCGTTTGCATCACCCATCAGACAAAAGAATTTACTTACTTTTCTAATCCTTAGAATTCCTATTCTCAGATTGATTATTTATTTATATCCCGTAATTTAATGCATTCTGTTTTTAATCCTATTAATCAGAATATAGATATTTCAGATGATATGCTTATCTCTTGCACTTTATATCCTACCTCTTCTCAACCATCTCAAGGTATATGGCGCATGAATTCCAATGTTGTCCTTAATGAAAAAACAAGCCAAGAATTCTGTCAGCAACTCATGACTATTTTTCATTTAATCCTGATGATTATATGTCATGTGTCACTCAATGGAATGCATTTAAGGCATGTTAGAGGAGAGACAATTTCTATTATGGCACTTGATAATAAATCATTTAATTTAAGAATTGAAGAATTAGATAAGCAAATAGCTAAATACAAATGTCTATTTGTTATTTCTACTCATATCAAATATAAATTACAACTGCAAAAACTTTGGTATGAACTGAACGCCATACTAAGCAAAAGAGCGGGTATACAGATTTCCAATAACAAAGCTAAATATTGTTTTAATGCTAACAGATCTGGAAGATTTTTCTCAAATTATCTCCGTATTAAGAAAGATCAAAATCAAATTAGTGCTATTCAAACACCTAGTGATCATAAAGAAATAATTTATACATTTATGAATTTCTATTCAACTTTATATAATAAACCTCCAGCTAATGATATGTTACATATTGACAACTTTTTGGATAGGAATACTTTACCTAAACTTTCTCGGTCAGCTAGAAATAAATCTGATTTACCAATTACTTTAGACGAAATACATTCAGCTATTAAAACTCTTAAGTTACTTAAATCTCCAGGTCCAGATGGTATCGCTGCAGAATTGTATAAAGAATTTTCTCCTTACCTTTGTTCTCATTTACTCAAGCCTTTTTACTACCTTAGTACTACTGGATACTTCTGGGTCCTTTACTGAAGCTTTGATTATAGTCCTCACTAAACCTGATAAAACCCCCTCTTAAGTTACTAATTATCTACCATCTCTTTATTCAATCAAAATTGTAAACTTCATGCAAAGATTCTTGCAGATAGGTTGACTTCTGTGCTTCCTAACATAGTGCATATTGATCAATCTGGTTTATGAAAAATAGGAATTCAGTTAATAATGTTAGATTACTATTTCATGCAATTGAAGCTGGATCATCACTACCTCATCCTGCCAGTGTCATGGTATTAGATGAGGAAAAGTCTTTTGATAAAGTCCATTGACAGTATATTTTCCGTACATTATATGCATTTAACTTTGGTACTTCCTTTGTGTGCATGATTTCAACTCTATATTCTGGTCCGTCTGCCAAACTTTATATTAATGATCAAACATTTTTTTCCTTTTTAGAGGTACCTGACAGGGTTGCCCCTTATCTCCTTTGCTTTTTCTTCTTGCCATTGAACCTTTCCTAATTTCTATTAGAAATTGTATAGAAATTGAAGGCCTTAATATACATAAAGTTCCTATTAAAACATCAGTATATGCTGATGATGTACTCCTATATATTGATAATCTGGAATCATCTATTCCTCCATCATTAAATCTAATTAACACGTACTCTAAGATTTCAGGATATACATTAAACATTAATTAAACTGAATTTTTTCCTTTAAATATTCAATGTAGAATTGATATGCTCCCAAACAAAGAAATAATTTGGCAGAAAGACAAACTAAAATATCTTGGTATATTAATTTCTAATACCGTAAAGCAATCCCTTTCCCTAAATTATGATTATGTTCTTGCTTATATTAAGGATAAACTTCAAAAATGGTCTAGGCTACATTTAACTTGGTGGGGAAAGATTGATGCTATTAAAATGAGTATTGCTCCAACAATGTTCTATCTTCTTTCCATGATGCCTATACAATTTCCTCTTACATTTTATAGGAATTTGGAACCATATAGATCTAAATTTATTTGGAATAACAAATCTCCAAAATTAAGTTATAAAAAATTTAAATTGGCTAAGAGTAATTGTGGGGTATGTGTGCCAGATGTCCTTATTTATCATAAAGTGTTTATTTTAAAACAAAGTGGGTCATTACGATGGCGGACGGAAAAAAATCCAACCGCCATGGTAGCGGAAAATTACCATCTGCAGGTACTGCGAAAACACCGCCGATCCTATTAGGATCAACCGCCAAAATATTCCAACCGCGGCGGTAGGAGGCATCTAAAAACCGCCCGTAGACGGCGGAGAAGGTGAAAATCCAACCGCGACGGTCGGTAACATAGTGGAAACACATAAACCCGCCGCAAGACACGCGGAGTGACCGCCAATGATATTATGATATCCCCAATGTCACAGCGGTACGTTCCACTGTTTCCGTCCGCTGCGGTCGCTAACAGTAATGAATGTGAGATACGGCGGAAGGCCTGCAGCATAGCCATCACTGCGGATGGCGGCCAAGGAAAAAAACACACAATAAGGCCAGCAAATGCACACAGGCAACTAGCCCTGCCCCCAAAATAACCTGAAACATCCCAATGACACCCCCCCATGGCAAATTCAAATATACAAATCACAGGACAACCCACACAGCACACCTGACAGCATTACACCATCTTGACACACTCACATAGCTGAGCATAAAACCAGCCCCTTCCCTGACCACAATCCTTTGCATTACTCCAGCCCTGAAGGAACCAAACCCTGCAGCACATAGGATAGGCAAAACACCACACATCTCACCAGCACAACAACACACACACACACCACCTACACCACCCTCACAACTGCACCCCAAAACATCAGCACAGCACACACCATGGCAGCACAGAAAATGCCAAAATTCACTGACACTGAGTTGACAGTAATGGTAGATGAGATAGTCAGAGTAGAACCACAACTCTTTGGTAGCATGGTCCAACAGAGACCATTAGCCACAAGAACAAACATGTGGGTAAGGATAGTGGACAAGGTCAATGCAGTAGGGAATGTGCCCCGCAACAAGCATGAAATCATGAGGAGGTGGCATGACCTGAAGAGTGTTGTCAAGAAGAAGAGGACCAAGAACCGTGAGCTGGCTGATGCGACTGGTGGAGGCCCTCCCATTCCACCAAAACCATTCTCTGCGTGGGAGGAGAAGGTGCTTGCCATACTGTATCCAGAGAGTATGGAAGGAATACCCGGGGGAGTGGAGGCTGGTAAGTACCCACTAATGTATACCATGAAACTGCCATGTACTGTCTTGCACAACTACAAAGCTACATCCCTGAGGCACAAGTACACTCATCTGCCCCCCAAAAACACACACACAGGTCACACTGATTTAACATCCACCCCACCTCAAACATCACAAAGGTAGACAACATCAACTGTGTTGTATGTGTCCAGGCAAACAGCACTCCAACTCCCACCAGGCACACCCTGCCCCATCCCTCAGCAGGATGGAGAACTCCCTCCCACCCAGAATCATGTCTCAGCCATTGTGTTCTTCACCCTCACCTAACAGGTAGGTAGCCATCTTTCCAGGGAGGTGTGTATGGAATAGGGAGGCCTGCACTACAACTCCCACCAGGCACACCTGTCATAGGGATTCTGCACACACAGAGCTATGCACAGGATAATAGGACCTCGGAATATAGTGGTGAGCCTACCATAAGCCGTAGCACCTAAAACCCCAACCCAACTAGCCTTAGCGACCCATTAGCAACAATGTACCAATGATTAGACAACCCAGAACACGGTATCTCTCTCTCTCAGGACTCGCAGTGGCAAGAACACTCTTTCGTCACTCACTCATGCTTCTCCACAACGGGCGTAAGAAGAGACACAGTATAGGTTAAAATGTTTATTTCAACATACGTGCTCTAAGATACAGTACACGTGTCAGTACTATCAACATAATGCATAAGAATAATATAATCAGCATAGTTACAACTCCATAGAATACTAACGGGGAAAGCATTTCATAAAGCAGTGGCTATAGGGCTAAATGACCTTACCACCCTCCCCGTTCTAGTAGCTAGTGTATTATAAAAATAGAAGACCTCTGGGCTTTGACTAGCGAACCCCCATACCTCAGTCTCTAGATGCAAAGACTACATCAGCAGATTATCACAGCTCTTCTCCCTGGAAAGGTTTTTGTCCAAGTCCCTCTCAAGAGGGAAAAACGCAATACTAAAAGCCCACTAATTTCCCCAGTGCAGCTGTACATAGTGTTATGTCTAGGTGCGAGGGACTGGCCATATCAGCAAGAACCAGGAACGTTGTTTTTCGACCTTGTAACTGTTGTTCAGACTGAGCCCAAAGGGAACAGGAGAAAAGGTGAGAAACAGAAAATGCATACAGTTGTAAAATAACTTGGCAGGAACAGAGGGCGACAGAACAATGGCTAAGAGTAACGTGTGCAAAAGTCATCACAGCAGCCAGGCCTATGCCAACGTATCCAGGCAGGCCAGGAGGCCACAAACCACAAGACACCCTCCACTGGGCAGTCCATCGGCCAAGACTAGGGACGAAGACAGAGTTCAAAACACCTGAGCAGAACGGAGGCGTCTACAGCGGAAGCAGTCCCAACGAAGGACAACGGATGGGAAAAGGGGGTCAAAAGTCAGTCAGCGAGGCAGTTCACGGGCAGTGAATGCCATATCAATCCAAAAACGTGGAAGTGCAGAAAAACGCTATACCGTCCAAGAGGACATCATTGGAATCGTCAGAAAACATAGACGCCATCCAGTCTAACAGATCAAAGCTGCAGGAATGCTCCTCAGAGGATGAAGCATCCAAAAGCAATGCGGGACAGCTTGCGTGATATTCAATATAGCTTTGTTGTAGGAGAGTCCGAGCAGCCGCCCAGATATCCCATTGAGCCAAAATCCCCACTGCAGCCGCACGCGCCATGCAGCCCACAACGGAACAGTTCCGTTCATGGGCCTCTAAGGGACCCATCAACCGAACAAAATCCGGAACAGACAAAGACGTATTGGAGAGGCAATAATCCATGGTCCAGGTGAAAGGACAGCGGATGCAAGACATCACAGGTTGCACGCAAGTGAAACACGCAAAGCGAAAAGAAAGGGTATAGGACACACTCAGTGTCGCCAACGGCAGGACCCCGAAGCCAGACAGGAGGCGTTCACGGAGTAGCTGGAGGCGTCCGGGGTCGAGAAGGGCCCATTGGGGAGCAGCCATTGCGAAGGAAGCAGACCAACAGCAGTACACCAGCCGCCAAGGCAAGGATTAACGGAAAGCCACCAAAGACGCTGGAAAAAATTGAATGAATAAATGCCGGTATCACACCAAAAATAGTTTGTAAAGAGGACACAAGGCCGGACCCCACCACCTTAAAAAAATGCACCAGACCTACAGTGTTAGATGCGTTAAAAATACGGTGAATCAATTCACCGAAATGTTGTGGGAGGTTAGTGTTCAAAAGGGCCTGTAACTCACTGTGGGTACTTGCCACCTGGAGAATGAATGTCTCCCGGGCAGAAGTGAGCATAACCTCCTCGTTCAATAATAGCGCCTTTATTCTGCTCAGTTTATTGAAATCTGCCTCCATAGTAGGAATGGAAGGCCAAATAGAATTATCTATGATGTTGTGAGGGGGAGGAAAAAGCACATTCTTGCAGCAGACAACCCTGTGCGAAACAGTAACAATATAGGGTATGCCGGCCTGCATGCCACAGCAGTTGTCGTTGTTCAAAAGCAAATAGCTACCATTTGTAAGCAAAGTAAAGGTAGGAGAAATAGTAGGAGCAGGAATGCCCTTTAACACACAAGCAAGATTAGGAGCTGAAACGTTACAAGCTCCGTGCAATTTAATATGTTTACAAACAAGGGAATGACCCACAGTTGAATCGCATGACTCCCCGTGAGAAAAACTTCCTTGCCGTCTCTAAGGCATTTATACATGAAAGGGAGGGACCAGAGTTCATGCAGGAAGGCACTGCCCAAAGGCTGGAAACGGCCCACAGGATAATGCTTCATGCATGAACTAAATTCAAACAAGGAAAAAGGCAATGCGATAACCCCATGAACAAGCCACACAGCAGAATCCAATTCCGCCACAGAGAATGGTAAGGGCTCCACTTTCTCGATATGTAATAGAGTTCATACCGTGGCAGGAACAGACATTGGGGACAGGACAGAGGGGACCAGCAATTGCCAATGCCCCCTCAACATCCGCAATTGTACTTAAAAACAAGTAACCAACAATATTGGAGAACTTAGATAGCATAAACCATCAGCAATGTATGGCTGATGATACCCTACCCATTTTTAATCTCTCATCTAACACCTTGACATATGAGGAGACAAAACTATTAGGTAGGGGTCTCTCCTTTGTTCCTAGTACTAGTCCCAACCTGTTTCAATTGCATCAAGACATGTTCTCCTTCTTCAGAAAGGTCAGATTAAAAAAAAATGTATGCATAGGGAGGTAGAAAACCAAGTAGAAAATGTTTCTCACTGTAAGCCACCATCCACCTTTACCCCCACGTTAGATATGGTGGGTTCAGAGGTGGAAATATTTGAGAAAACTGTACTAAAAGAATTACAATGTGTGACCAAGCACCCTCCCTATAAACAACATAATTTGTCCCTTCAAGACCATCAAGCTCTTAACAACATCAAAAACAATCATGCTATTGTCATCAAACCTTGTGACAAAGGTGGGGGAATTGTAGTCATGAACCAAACTGACTATAATGATAAGATCTTTGCCATGTTAGCAGTACAAGAGCATTATAAAAATCCCACCCTAGGGAACTAGGTAGACTCAACATTCGCATCCAAGAGATGACTAAAAGGGCACTAGAACAGGAGGTTATCTGTCAACAAGAATTTGTGTTTTTGAATAAATCCAACCCTGTCATACCTGCGCTTTATGGAGTCCCAAAGACTCATAAAAATATATCTGACCCTCCCCTGCGTCCTATCATCTCTTCTATAGGATCAAGTACGGAACCCCTCTCCAAGTATGTCGATGCTTTCCTGTGCCCCCTTACGAGGAACTGTGCTTCCTTTATCCGTGACACTGGGGACATGATTGGACATATTGAGGGTAAACCGGCTGACTGTCTCCATGACATCTTGGTAACGCTTGACATTGAGGCTTTGTACACTAACATTCCTCAATGTCAGGCGTTACGAGCAGTGGCCGCACTTTTGAGCAGAACTCCAGGCATGAGTCCGGATGCCTTTATACTCGAATGCTTAGAAATAGTCCTATTGAATAATTATTTTGAATTCAATGGTGTGGTATATCAGCAGACTAAAGGCACGAGTATGGGCGCTTCTCGTGCGCCTAGTGTCGCGAATATTTACATGGGTGAGTGGGAACTCACCAACATCTTCAATGAAGCAGCTCCTTTTTTTGAAAACATGCGGTGCTGGAAGCGCTTTATTGACGATATTTTTTTCATTTGGAAAGGTGATAACGATACCTTACAGGAATATATCGCTTTGCTTAATGCCAGCGATTGTAATTTGAAGTTCACAGCTAACTTTAGTCCTAGACAAGTGGAATTTCTGGACATAGTTATTAAAAGCTCAGATGAAGGACTGCAGGTAGACTTTTTTAGAAAACCGACAGCTAAGAACACCATCTTACAGCACCAAAGTTTCCACCCGCCGTGCCAAAAAGATTCCATTCCCTTTGGGGAGTTCTTACGTGTACGTCGTAATTGTATGAACATCGGTGACTTTATGTCCCATGGCAAAGCTCTTAAACAACGCCTCCTTGCCCGAGGCTACCCTCGTCGTCTGGTTTCAACAGCCTTTAAAAGGGCTAAATATTATAACCGTGAAGCCCTTTTGCAGGGCAATGTTCGTACTACTAAAGATCAAATAGTATGTGTTGTCAACCATTCGCAACTTAACTATAAAATAAGAAACATCATAACCAAGAATTGGAAAATCCTCAATGCACATGGAGATGAAGATTTGAGACTTCCATTAGTAGCCTATAGGAGGAACAAAAATCTTCGTGACATGCTTGTACATACTAGACAGGAAGTCCGCCACACACATCAGCAGACTACACTCACGGGCCTACCCCCTATTCTAGGAAACCACAAATGAGGTTGTTGTCATGCATGTGACACTGCAATAGTTACTGACACCCTTATTTACAAAGGGAAAAATATCAATCTTAGAGAGCTTAGCAATTGCAGAAGTCATAATGTCGTATACATCATCTTGTGCCCATGTGAACTAGCATACATAGGGGAAACGGGTCGCGAATTTTGCATTAGATACAGTGAGCACAAATCGGCCATTAGGACAAACAAACTTTCGGCTCCTATTGTTGCACACTGTTTAGAAAAGAGACATGGAGAAAATGACTTACGGTGGTGTATCCTGGAAAAGGTTGAACCCAAACCAGGCTCATCTACTGAAATAATCCATAAAAGGAGGGAAACCTTCTGGATTTTCACCCTTAATAGTGTAAAAGAGGGATTAAATGAAGAAATAATTTGGAACATTACTGACCGGTACGCATAACTAATATATATGCATGGGCATTTATGAGGCCCTAGATTGTTTCTGTCGGTTTTTTATACGAGCAAATAATTTGTCCGTATAAGGGGCTGTTAGCCCTCAGTTTTTACTGCTTGATGGGTGTTTTGTTTAACCTCATTATGAGTAATTCTTGTTATTTTTCTTGATATACTATCTACCAATATTAAACTTATCATATCTGCATGCTAGCCATTTTTCTCATTGGCCGTGCATGGACATTGACACAAATTAGAACCTTTGGTATTGTGCACTGCGTACTCTAGTTGATCTAAGTATACCCTACATTGCACATGCTATGGTGGTCCTGTTATTAATAGGTAGGTTGGCCTCATGTGTTTGAGTACATATCACTTCGTGTATTATCTTAGTAGGTTAATCAAATATGGGTCTGATAACGTAATAATAATCTAAAATTTAGCATATCCTCTGCATGTTTGATCGTGCGGTTTCCTTTAGAAATCTCTAATCGCATACGCTTTTAGCCCATTCTGTGTTAGCAGCTACACAGACGTTTTGTTTCAATCGGGCAGTGAGGGATTAGTATTGTTTCCCGGTGTAGGGACTGCCTTCCAACCGTCAATCATGTACCACACTAAGATGGCGGATTCTTTAACGTTAATCTTGCATTGGATTTGCTACTTGTGATTGTTACGTATACACGCAATCACTTACGGGACGTTTGGCGCATGCGCAGCTCACTATTTAAAGACTGCCTCTAGTATTGCAAAGATCGGCAATGGTGGCAGGACGCGGAGCACTTTGCAGGACCCTACTTTCAATTCTGGTGAGTTTTCGGCTGATGACTGCACAGGGACTGCTTGTTTTTCAAATTAGTTTGGCTCTTTATTTTCTTGTTATTAGGTTACGTTGCTAATGTGGGCAGACCTTATATCATTTGTTTGCCTTTCCAATATTCCTGGGCAGTCAGATCGGGCCTGTGTTGGCAAGAAATAGGCAGGCCAACAGCCAAGTGGTATGGGGGGGTTTCTCTATCCCCTGGCATATGTTTCAGTAGGAAGTGTCTGCCCCCCTTATTGAAATGGATTGCTACTTAGCGGGTATGTGGTCACGAATGTACGTAGTGACTTCATGTACAATATACAGCACGTCATAGTATTGCCTGCTGGACTATCTGTGGTAATAGGCTGCGTTCGTATAATACCAGTAACAGGCAAGCTAGGAGACGTTTGATATGGGGTGTCCATGCATAGTTTGTATATGTGACGACACCATCAATAGATCTATACAACCATATTAATTCATGTTTACCTTGTTTTTAGGAACTGGGATCATTGTCATTAATCATTTGAATATTATAACCATTTTGAGGGGTTGTCACCCCCTATGGTGGCTGATTACGATTAACAGCTTGCCACTAAATAATATATGGAAGATAGTATATCTAGGAATATACGTCAATATGTAAGTATGAATATAGAAGGATCCTACATCAATACAGGTCACTCTAGGATCAGGAATTGTTCTTACAATTATATAATATTTCCTTTTCCAGACTATTCGTGTTTCTAAATCTCGCTAAAGTCCTGCTACTATTTATACAAGATATATCGAAGGCCACACAATTTGTGTCATATTTGGTAAGGACTCACCATTATATCAGCATATAGTATTTGGGGCCCCTCAGAGAGCTCTTAAAGTAATTCTACATCTTCTATTCCACCGTAGAAAATAAGATTTAGTGGCTACTACCTTCGACATTAGACTCCGCCGTTCCAGTCGTGAACATTGGAAACCTCATTAATAGAAACTTGTAAGTTTAGCGCGGGCTTACTTGAAAATCTATAAATAAACACAGGTGAATCAGCACTGGGTGTATATTGGAGAGCTTGCATGGAGGGCTTTCTTATTATACATGGTAGGGCTGCCTCTTACTTTCATGGCACCAATACATATTAATCTTATTTTCTGGAACATCTCACAGTGAGTATGAGTTGCTCCATTAATATGTGCACTTATGATCTGCATGTTCACAATTCACAACTAGTTTCACCTTGGTGAAGGGATTATAAATGGTCTATCATGCAGTGTTTATGCTGAATTTGCAGCATAGTGGTCTGATCGAATACAGAGTTTTTTAATTATGGTCTAGTGTATGGGTTAATGAATTGTATCATTTATTGTTCCATAGGTCCCCCTGTATATGTATGTTTGATACTGTGCCCGATTTGGATAAGGTCCTGAAGAAGGTGGTTCATGCTTGTGTCAACCCACCGAAACGCGCGTCGACCTCGTGTGTCCAGATCTTATTGTTTGTGTCATCTTGGTGGAAATAATTTACATCTTTAGTTTCCCTTGAGTCCAGATGTGCATAAGTGTCTTGTATGTATGTGAATGAGTGTGAGTAATGTATGAGTTTTAGGAGAATTGTTATTGTGGGGAGTAATAAAATTGTTTTTTTATGCTGCATGTTTGTGTATATGTATTAACATTTTATATAAAAAATTATATCCCCAAAAAGTTTTTTTGTACCTATTGAAAAAAATGACATTTAATGCATTGGAAGAGAAAGAAAAAAAGAAATCAATGACAATAATAAATATGATCTCAAAAAATAGTGATGTTGTTTATATGTTATAAGTACTTGATGTATGGCACAAGTGTATACCCATACTAGATTTATTCCTGTATAAAAGAAATATAGGTCGAAGGGGAGTGTTTTCTGGTTCTATTGGTTCTCTTAGTTCCCCTCTTACTCCCAGACCTTATTACAATGACAATAATAAATATGATCTAAAAAATAGTGATGTTGTTTATATGTTATAAGTACTTGATGTATAAGCACAAGTCATATCCCATACTAGATTTATTCTGTATAAAAGAAATATAGGTCGAAGGGGAGTGTTTTCTGGTTCTATTGGTTCTCTTAGTTTCCCCCTCTTACTCCCAGACCTTATTAGACTCCGTAGAGGGTCCCTTGTTCTATTATTGCATTCCTTAGTAGTTCCCATGAATTCACATTTGCAAAGAAAAAGAGAAGGGATGGAACTGAATAATGAAGGGGGCACAATTTAGCTGAGTACGTGTGGGCTTCCAAGCCACCTACAAATTTGACGATAAATGAGAATGAGATTAGAGGAGAATGCCCATCGTATGCGGTGCTCAGCACCGGCATAAGGTTTTCAGTGCTGGCTTTCCGCACTAAATGTCAACACCATACTTAGAACAGTGATCCACCATATGGTCTAATTTGGGAATGAGCACAACAACAGTAGTTTAGGACTACAATTTACATTAAATTGCTCATACCTGCCTTCCCAGCCATTCCTTTAGCTTTGGGGACCTGGAATAATCGGAATTGTCGCATTTATGCAAAAGAGATGGTTAGTAGTTGTTTTAGCAGCAGCGATGACAAGAGCGTGGGTGGTGCAAGCTGCAGTGGCCCCTAGTCTGAGCCCTGGCACTTAATATTTTACAGTGGCACTTTGCATGTCTGTGACTTCATGCAGAGAGATTAGTGAACATTTTTGTTCGATAGTATAGATAAAACCATTAAGCAACTCTGAGGCATAGAAGCCTGTTGTACTCCTACATACAAGAGCTTCTTCTGCCGAGAATTCCGAGAAACCATGGAGCATAATTACGTTACCCAGTCACTTTTCATCAGCAACAAATGTAGTAGCAACATTGTTTTAAACCAATAACAACAACGCATGAACCTGTTCTCTAGTGGCGCCGTGCGCTCCAATTTTACAAATACTCGTCAAAAGACGTTTGAATAAACACAGTAACTGACAAGGACAAATGTAATTTACAATGTTCAAAATTCTTGCGAGCTAGTCTCTGTGTGTCAGTTACACACAATATTATTTGCATATTGTTGCACAGTCATCCTGTGCCTGGGCACCCCAACTTTTTGCTGACTGGTACTGGTGGTAACGACTCTGACTGACCCTGGGCTCTGCCTAACCAGGCCCAGTGCAATGCTGAAAGAGACACATTAGAATACAGTTAAAACACCTACATACACTAGGGTACACAATGGTAGCAATTGAGGTACCCCTGTAGTGGCATGACCTACCCCATAAGCTAGTATATATTGGGGCAGGATTGAAACCTAGAAGTCCCTAGTACCTAGGGCATGGCAGTTAGAGGCCAGCAGCTCTTTTGCACTTGCATGTGTGCACTGCTGAAGCCTGAGGTCAGTTTAAGCAGCCCTGGGTGCCAGGACTGCTTTTAAAAATAAGTGTACCCAAACTTCGACTTTGGTTTGGGGCATAAAATGGATAACCTACAATGGTTTGGCATATTCGGGACCCCAGGGTCTCCCCTAGGTAACTCCCAGGGTGGGGGTCAGATATCCTACAAAATTTTTTACCCTTATAAAATAGGTTTTTTTATATGCCTGGGTAAGTGAAATTTCACATTTCACTCCCACATTATGATAAAAGTGCTGCCCAAATTCGACCTTTGATGCTAGGAGCACTGTGAGTGAGGATCTGCAATATTTTGCAGATTCATAACTAAAGACTCCCTAGTTGTCCCATGGGGTGGGGTCACATAGATATAAACAAAGTACTTATAAAATATGTTTTTGTAAGTCCTGGTGTGGAAAACATTAGATCATTTCCCATTGCAAATCCCCTGTTACATAGGTTAACATGGTAGGAAGTTATTAATTAATAACTCTTGATAGGAAGACTAGGGAGTGCCATTCAAAGATTTCCCGAATGGTATTAATAAATCAACAATATGATATTGGTAGAATTTCTCCTAAACTGTACCTACAAGAAGTTATAAGACTTTCTTGTTTGTAAGTCCAGATTCAGCCTTCAGTGGTCTGCCTGATTGGTCAGGTTAAGTGGATTAGCCAGCCTGCCTGGAGAGGTGATAAAGAGCCCCTGGGGTTATGCAGCTGGGCTGGGGGGCAGTGTGCTGGTCACAGGAATGCCAGGCCACGGAGGTTGTAAACCATGGGCTTCAAGAAAAGCAGAACCCAGTGACATTTACAACTCTGAACCTTCTACCTCAGGCAGATGGGATTAGGAAGGTATGAGCAGATGCAGGGGAGAGTCAAGTAATTAGCCATCCTAGGGGTGTGTTGTAGCTCTTGCCTCCTTGCTGGAAAATCTGCCATTATGGTTGGAAGATTTGATGCACTCTGGGACAAAATAATGCCACTCTACAGGAAGTGGTCATATCTTTGAGGAGTTACCCTGCTCCCATTGGTCAGGAGTGACCTCCCTGTCTGACCAGAACATGGAATAAGTATCTGAGAGGGGCAAAGCCCTCCAGGGTCCTGAAACACTGAAGCAAGACATTGCCAGAAGCTGAGAAGTTTTGCTGTGCAAAGATTTCTATGGCCTGACCTCTGAAAACTGCACCATCTAGAGCTACAGCCCTGTGGATTATTTTACTGAAGAACTAAAGTGGACTCTAAAAGCTACAGGTTAAGAGCTCATCTGGAACATCACCAGCTAAATCTGCACCTTGGAGGAACTACCAGTGGATTGTAAGGGTGAAGCGTCAGTGGATTGTGGGAACTGAAGTCCTCAACTTTCAAGGACCATCTTGGAGCTTCAGACCCTTAGATGAGTTTGGGGCTTGCTTTGGGACCCTTTGAGGAACTTCGGGAAGAAGTTCAAGAAGTTTGGAGAACTTTGGAGGAACTTTGAAAAAAGCTGAATAGAGGGACCGACTCAACCTGGTCAGCCAAGCCGCCTGCCTTCAGCCGCGAGCCGGCCAAGCCATCCTGGTTAGTCCCTTCTAAAAGCTCCGTCAGTCCGACTTCCAGAGTTTGACCGGGAGTAGAAAAATCTGGCTCGGCGAGCCCTCACCGGATCCGGCTACATGAAGAGCATCGAGACCCCAGCGAGAAATAGCTCCAGCGTCTAAGTCCGCTCTTAGAAAAGGTGACCGGGAGCAACCGCGAGCATAAGAAGCACGCCTGCCTTCCTCCGCGTGTCGGCCTGGGCTCCTGGTGCCCGCTAAGCGCTAAGAAAAGGTTTCTAAGTCCGCTCAGGGAAGTTGACCGGAGCTCAAGTCAGGGAGGAAAGAGCCAATCCGGCGAACCCTCACCGGATCCGGACTGGCTGGGGGCTTCGAGGACCTCGGAAAAATTAGAGTAGAAACTGAGACCGGGACCTGCATAGCTGTAGCCGCCCAGGGCTCCATGTGATCGGCCTGCAAAACTTTGGCTTTGCCCCGGTCCTATCGCTTGGCAGGTATCCCAATATGGTGCTATAAACTTTAAGTGCTATAGCTGTCACAAATCTTTGAATTCATATCTCCAGATTCACCATTGGATTTTTGTTGTTTTGGTGTCATTTTAAAGATACAAAAATATTTCCTATTTTATAATTGGTGTTGGATTTTATTTTTGTGTTGTGTCTTGGTATTTACTGGTGGGTGTTTTTTAAATGCTGCATACCTGTCTTCAGTTAAGCCTGTCTGCTCACTGTCACATTGCAAGAGGTTGAGCATGGGAATAATTTTCTACGACCTATGCTGAGTCCTATCATGTGTTAGTGGCCTTATTGCCAGTGGCAGACCTACATTGCCCTACCAATAATCCACTTTCCAACATTTGGTGCTCAGCGGTGTGGATGAGGACTTGTGTTTAAAAGTACACCTTTCAGTGAATAGATTAAGATTATAAAATCCTCTAAATTATTCAGAACCTAAACTTTTGAGTTGATTTTTGAATTTAATTCAAACTGTTTTTAATCATTCATTTAATTTTTCCAAATTGTTCTAAGTCTGTTGTGCCTGATTTTTATGACCCAAACTAGGGAACCGTGGGCTGGACCTGGCTAAACTGTCCCAGTTCAAGATGGCTGATCTTAGAAAGTTACCAGTGGCAGGCTTAAGGGGCTATAGCTCCAGGATTAGGAAAGGCAGGGTTACTTAACTCCCTACGGGCTGGGCTGGGGTGGCTGAGGAGATTCAGGGGGATGGAGGGTCCCCCCCCCAGCCTCACCCAGGGAGGGTGAGGATGGTGCCTCTTCCATTATCTGTAATGTTATCCCTAGTTCAGATGGTGGGAGGAGGAAAGATCCCTTACTCAGGAGCCACTACTGTCCCTTGCAGAGAGACAGCTTCAGGCTCAGTGGAGGTTGGTTGCCTTGGAGAAGGAGAATTGAATTGGCTAAGAGAAGATGGGGGAGGGAGGAGGAGAAGAGAAATGGTGGCTTGGCGAAAGTGAAGAGAAGATGTTGAGATGTCAGGGCGGTATATTTGAACTAAACTTCCCAAGGGCATAGTGCCCAAACACTGAGGAATTGACATTGACAGGTGGCTGGCAGCTTTTGAGAGGGCCCTTAAAATAGTGGGGTCCACTCTAGGTAGGTGCACTCCTGTGGGAGTTGATTCCAGTAGCTGGGAAGGGATGGCTCCTGACCCTGAAGGAGGAGGATGCCAGAATCATACCAGCAGATGAAGGCATGTGATCAAGAGATTTGGTCTGACTCCCAGAGGCAGTACAGGATGAAGTTTAGAGGCACCCAGAAATTGAGTTCAAAGTCTTGGGTAGACTTTGTGGAGCGTTTCAATGAAGGCACTGGAAGGCTGGATTGTTGTTAACAAAATTGACACATATGAGGGATTGTATAATTTGTTTGAAAGAACATATTTTGACTCATTGTGCAGAAGAGGATTACGCCAGTATCCTAGTGGACTCTAAGCTGACAGACCCCAGAGAGAGCTGGGGTGAAGCAGCTGATAGTGGGTGAGAACCCGGGTTTCCATACAGCACCAGGGGTGACCAGAAGAAGGAGGACAGGTCCCTCCCAGGAGAAAGCCCAGAAAGGAAGGTCAAACCAGAGTCCTCCAAAGACCACAAAAACCTGCACAAGGAGGGGGGCCCGATCAGCCAAATCCAAAGGGAGAGTGGAATCAGAGGAAAGAATGAGTGAGTTCTTTGATCCCTCAAAAGTGGGTAAGTGCTTTGACTGTAACCAGCCAGGGCACAAGCAGGAGATGCTGTCTCGCCAAGAAGCTCCCCTAAGGGGCCATCCAGGGATTGCCAGTGTCAGTGTAAGGAATTGGAGAGTGGTGCCCCAGTGAGGAGTAGTCAGGTGGCGGAAGCAACCTTAGTGTCCCTGGGTGGGTGAATATTGCAACCCTTGCTGCCTTACCTCCAAACATGGACAAGTACAGGCAAGAGGCCTAAAGTGAATGGGACTGAGGTTGAGGCTATCAGAAACACTAGGCTAGTGTAACTATGGGGTCCCTGGATAGGCTGGAATTGCCTCAGAGAGGTTGTTACCTGGTGAGTTTCACCAGGTGACTTACTCTGAACAGCACTACCAAGCTCCATCCTATGGCTGTGGTGGATTTGGAATGGGGAGGTGTGACAGGCCCTATGAAGGTAGCTGTGTCAAGGTGCTCCCAGTCCAGTGTTTACTGGGCAATGATCTTGAAGCCTCTGTGTGGTCAGAGGTGGAGAGACTCCATAATATTGGAGCTCCCTGAGTGGGTATGTAATGTGCTGGGACTAGGTCACAGACTAGCCAGAAGGGGAGGGCTGGACACTTGACCTTCCCTGAACAAGGCCAAGCATCCAGGACAAGGGTACTGGGCCTGGTGAGCCAGCCCAGGAACTCAGAGGTGCAGGAAGAATCTAACCCTGATGGGGAGGATCATGGCCTCTGGTGAGGACTCCATCCCTGCCAGAGCTGTCAGATTTAGCCAGGGCAGCAGGAGCAGGTGGACCCTCAGAGAGGAGTTCAGTAAGGGACAGCGTGACTGTCCCACCCTTGAGCTTGAGGCGGATTGCTTTAAGCAAGAGGAGGAGGATGACAGTGGGTTTCACAAACTCTGCTGGGAAGATGGACTGCTGCTTTATACTGACGCCAGAAATCTCAAGGGAGGGGCCACCAGGAGGTTGGTGAACACAGAAGAACAGAAAGTTCATCCTGACTTTGGGTCTGATATCCCCTTGGCAGGACATTTGGGACAGAACAAAGACATAGAACCGATTGGTGAACCATTTCTACGGGCCCCATATGTCTGAAAAGGTAAAGGAGTTCTGCAGCTCCTGGCCAATGCCTGTCAGGCCAGTGGCAAGGCAGGGGCAAGACAAAGAGCTCCCCTAATACCACTGCCAGTGGTGGGGGTTCCCTTTTGAGGTGGGGATGGACATTGTTGGTCCCTGGACCCACCTACTGCATCCCAGGGAATAAAATTTTCTCTTAGTGGTAATTGACCATGCCACTAGGTACCCTGAAGCCATACCTCTTAGAACCATTGATGCTCCTGCGGTGCTTCAGAGCACTGCTTGGTGTGTTCATCAGAGTAGGTTTTTCCAAAGAGAGTGGTGTCAGATAGGGGTACAAACTTCCTGTCCAGCTATCTGACTGCTATGTGGGATGAGTGTGGTGTCAACTACAAGTTCACCACCCTATCACCCACAAGCAAATGGTCTTGTTAGGGAAGGTTCAACAAACCCTGAAGAGCATGATAAATGGGTTGTCAGAGAAACTCAGGAGGAGATGGGATGTTCTCCTCCCATGCTTACTGTTTGCCTACAGGGAGGTGCACAGAAAGGGGTTGGCTTCAGTCCCTTTGAGTTGTTGTTTGGACACCCACAAGAAGTGACCATTAGTCTGCTGAGAGAGTCTTTGAGAAGCCTCTTAAAGCAAGGACAATGTGCTTGACTATGGTAGGCTGAGATCTAGAGATGGCAGAGTACATGTAGAAGGCAAACAGGAAACTGGAGGCCAGCCAGGGCTCATGAAGCACTGGTATGATCAAAGACGGCTACTATGCCTGAGTATGCCAGGACAGTTGGTGTGGGTGTTGGGCATGTGGCTCCCAGGGCCCTCCATGACAAGTAAGGTGGGCCATATCAATCTTAGAAAAGAAGGGTGAGGTTACCCTGTTGGTTGACCTTGGCACCCCCAGGCACCCTCTTAGGGTCCTGCATGAATAGTTTGAAACCCCACCACGACAGGCCAGACATGACCATGTTACTGGCCACTGATAGAAGTGTGGAGGAGGAAACTGAGCCTGTGCCCGACCTCCTCTCACTAATGTGCAAGATGGGTCAGTGGAGAGTTGATACTCTCACCAATTTGACAGACCAACCTTTGGGGGCTGTAGTAAGTGCTGGAGCAGTTTGCTGGCCTGTTCTCTTTGACCCCAGGCATCACTGAGTGGTGTGCGCACCACATTGACACTGATGACAGCCTACCTGTCAAAAATAAACATGCAGGTTCTCTGACCATGTCAGAGCCAACTAAAGCTGAGGTTGCTAAGATGCTGGAATTGAGGTGATGAACCATACTAGAGGTGTAGGCCAGTCCAGTACGTGCTGGTACTAAACCCCCAATCCCTCAGGGGGACCCAGGGGTTGGAGTTCTGTGTGAACTGGAGAGGATTGAATGCAGTCACAAAGACTGGCGACTCACCCTATGCCTAGAGCTGATGAGCTCATTGACAGGTTAGGGGCTGCTAAGTACCTGGTACTTTTGATTTGACTTCAGGTTACTGGCTTGGTGCCTCACTGATGGAGCAAAGGAGAGGTCAGCATTCTCCACACCAGAGGACATTATCAGTTCAAAGGTAATGCCCTTTGGATTAAAGTACGCCTGCCACCTTCCAAAGATTGGTGAACAGGGTCTTGTCTGGGTTGGAACAGTTCAGTGCAGCTTACCTGGATGATATAGCTGTATACAGTTCTACCTGGGGGAGGATCCACTTAAGCCACTAAGAGGAAGTGCTTCAGGCCATGCAGCAGGCAGGCTGACTATTAAAACAAGCAAGTGCCAAATAAGGCACAGTTCTGTGGTGTACCTGGGCCACCTGGTAGTGTTGTATTCCTC